>MU220528.1:175470-188050 GCA_018584345.1 Thuja plicata | reverse complement strand
GTATTCAAAACCATCCAAGAAACATTTGAGATTAACAATACAAGCAGATTGCTTACACTCAAACAACAACTACTAAATCTCAAAATGAATAAAGGGGAAACCATTACATCTTACTTTCTTTGGATTTTAGAACTAAGGGATCAACTATCCACCATTGGAAATAATATTGATGACATGGAGCTAACCTTAATAGCCCTTACAGGATTACCCATCACATGGGAATCATTTATTCAATGTGTAATAGGACGTTCCTCCCTACCCAAGTTTGATCAACTAAAGAATGATTGTACTCAAGAAGAATCTTGATTAACATCAAGAGGAATCAAACCTACCAAAGGAAATGAAATTCAAGCTCTTCAAATTCATAATCACTCAAAATCCAAAAGCAATAAAGGAAGTTTAAACATAAGAAAGGAAATTCTAACACTAATCATGTAGGAAATTCCAATAAACATCACAAAAACTGAGACTTCTCTAAAATGCAATGTTTCAAATGTGATAAGTTTGGTCATACTCATAGATATTGTCCTGAGAAGCAGAAAATCCAAGCCGCACTATCAAAAGTATAATTATTCTTCCTTGCATTATCAAGTGAAGTTAACTCAAATAAAAATACTTGGATAATTGACAGTGGAGCTTCTTGACATATAACAGGATTCAAAGATCAATTTGAAACTCTAGAAGAAGATTCCTCCAAAGAAATCACTATTGGAGACAACTCCACCTATCTAGCAAAAGAAACTGGGACCTGCTCAATCAAATTGAAAACAGGAGTAACTTTACAGTTAAAAGATGTTTTATTTGTACCAGGCAGAAAAAGGAATCTGGTCTCTATTTCAGGCTTAGTTGATCAAGGCTATCATGTTACATTTCAAGAAAACAAAGTGTTATTATGGCCTAAAAACACTAACCTTAAAAATTCCATTTCAATCGGGTACTGAGATGGGAGTCTATACAAATTATGTAATAGTCATCAATAGTCTTAAGTCATGAAGTATCAAGTGCTAATCAGCTATGGCACAGAAGATTAGGACACTTCAGATTTTGTACTCTTCCTTCCATAAGTAAAATCACTACAGGTATACCCAATCTAAAATCTGATCATATTGGAACTTGTAAAGGATGTGCTTTAGGAAAAAACATCAAAAAATCATTTTTTTTTCCAGTGAACGTAAAACCAAGGATATACTAGAACTCATTCACACAGACTTATGTGGACCCATGTCAACTATCTCACTAGGAGGATATTCATATTATGTGACTTTCATTGATGACTACTATAGAAAAACTTGGATCCAATTTCTTAAACTCAAAGAGTCAAATGAAGTATTGTCTAAATTCAAAGAATTTAAAGCATTAGTGGAAAATCAAACTGGGAAGAAACTAAAAATTCTAAGATCAGATAAAAAAGGTGAATACATCTCTGAAAACTTTAAATATTTTTGTAGTTCTATTTGGATTAAGAGGGAGTATACCGTACCTTATAATCCTCAACAAAATGGAGTAGCTAAAAGGAAAAATAGAACTATTATTGAAGCTACCAAAGCTATGATGCATGATCAAAATCTTCATACCTCATTCTGGGCTGAAGCATGCAACACTGCCGTGTACATTCAAAATAGATGTCCCCACTCAATTTTAGAAAATGTTACACCTGAAGAAAACTTCACAGGGAAGAAACCAGATCTAAGTCATCTAAGAATTTTTGGATGTCCAGTATATGTTCACATTCCTAAAGAAAAGAGAACCAAACTAGAACCCTTTGGGAAGAAAGGGATATTTGTTGGTTATAGTGAAACTATTAAAGGATATAGGATATACATACCACGACAGAAATCAATTGACGTTAGTAGAGATGTAAAATTTGAAGAAGACATTTCTCTCAAACTCTCCACACTTATAGAAGAAGGATTAAATGAGAATTAGAGGGAGAATAATCTTGATACCAAGAATCAGAGGGAGAATATTCATAACACTGAGAACACACTTCAAAATGATGAAGACTACATTGTTGAGAATCAAAGAGAAAACATTATAAATGTTCCCCTGTCCAATCTTGAAGAGGTTAATATTCCTAACAACAAGAAAAGGCCACTATGGGCAAGAAAAATGTTTGAAAAAAATAATATTGAACCAAATGAGATATTTAGAGAAAGGAAGAAAATGAGAAATTAGAAATGCTATCTTGCACTTATGGCTGAGCTCACAAAATCCAAACCTCCTAATGTTGAAGAAGCCTTAACATGTCAAGCCTGGAAAGATGCAATGATCGAAGAATATCAATCCATAGTTAGGAATAATATTTGGGAAGTAGTACCAAGACCCAAAGGAAAGTCACTTGTCTCCTCAAGATGGTTATTCAAAATCAAATATGCTTCAGACGACAGTATTGAAAAACATAAGGCCAGATTCGTAGCTAGAGGTTTCCCTCAAAAGGCAGGTATTGACTACAAAGAAAAATTTTCTCTAGTTGCTTGATACACATCTATAAGAACCATTATAGCCATTGAAGCATCTAAAGGTTGGAAGATACACCAAATGGATGTAAAAACTACATTTCTAAATGGAGTGATTGAAGAAGAAGTGTATATAGAACAACCAGAAGGCTTCAACACCCATGATAGAAATAATTATGTCTACAAATTGAAGAAAGCACTGTATGGTCTTAGGCAAGCCCTCAGGGCTTGGTATGAATGAATTGGCAGTTATCTCTCCAAGTTAGGGTATTCCAAAAATGAAGCTGACCCTAATATATACTTTAAAATAAAGAAAGGAGATATGGTAATCCTAGTCCTCTATGTTGATGATCTACTAATAACTGGACAAGAACACCTCATTTCCAAATGCAAACAAGATCTCACAAATGAATTTGACATGAAGGACCTAGGTCTACTACACTACCTCTTAGGATTAGAAGTACTACAGAAAGAAAACTACATTCTTCTAAATCAAAGGAAATACACCTTGGACATTCTAACTAGATTTGGAATGATGGATTGCAAACCACTAATCACTCCAATGGAAACAAACATTAATAAAATAAAGGATGAAGCAGCAGATTCAGAACCTACAGATCCTACATATTACAGACAACTAGTTGGGTCACTTATGTACTTGGTAAATACTCGTCCTGATATCTGCTATGCTACAAATGTCTTAAGTCATTTCATGTGTGAACCAAAGAAGATCCACCTAACAGCTGCCAAACATATTCTAAGATACTTATGTGGTACAATTGAGATGGGCCTAAAATATGAGAATACTGAAATTCAACTTCAAGGGTTCACTGACTCTGATTGGGCTAGAAATTCAATCGATCATAAAAGCACTACATGATGTTGCTTTAGTCTTGGATCAACTATGACTTCCTGGTTCAGTAGAAAACAATCAGCAGTTGCTCAAAGCTCCACTAAAGAAGAATACATGGCCGCTTCAATGGGAGCTCAAGAAGTAGTATGGTTAAGGAAATTACTATTTGGATTGTTTGGTAAGCCATTAAAACCCACCATAATTCATTGTGACAATCAAAGTTGTATTAAACTTTTAGTTAATCCAGTATTTCACAATCGCTCCAAACACATAGAAATTCCTTACCATTACATAAGAGATATGGTAAACAGACATATTATTAAATTGGTCTACATCAGTACTGAAGAACAAAATGCTGACAACTTCACCAAACCTCTTGCGAAGTTGAAAATCGAGTACTTCAGAAAGAAACTTGGTATGGTTAAATTGTGATTAATTGAGATTAAATCTCACTATTATGTAAATTGAACTATTCATGAATAAAATTGAAATTTAAATATTGCAATATTGTTTATGTTGAAAGATAACGATCTTTCTTGTGTGTGAAGTCACTATCGTAAGGTGACGACCTACAATAGTTGACTTATGTTATCATTTAATCTAGTTCCGAATTAGTCGGGGATTATGATAATAATTGGATCAAGTTTCGATCCGGATTGCGCTAGATATCTTGATACCTATGTTTATTCTTATCTAGTTCTAAATTTAGTAAGAGGTTAAGATAAACTTGCCTATCAGACTGAACTATGTTATGGATTATGCCAGAAATCCTGATTCAAATAATCATGTGTTGTTTAAAGGGAATATTAACAAGATTTCAAACATCCACATTCTGTGCATATGAATTTCCTCTCGCTAAGAGGGAGTGTTAAATTATAGTATTGAATTGATTAATACAAACATATATATATATATATGTTATTATTAATATTAATATTATTGTTATTATATATATATATATATATATTTATTTATTTATTAATATATGTGGTATGTTAATATTAATATTAAACTATAATGCAATTAGTAACCGTTGTTTATAACAGTCGATGTTTATTCACAATGGATCAAGTGTTATCGGGTTTCATTAAACTGAAACACAACCACTGCCATATATGATAACCATTAGTTAATGGTTATCATAAAACATTTAATGTGTTATGATAACCATTAACTAATGGTTATACAAACACATTAATATATCTTGCGCACTCTTTCAAAACAGTGTCAGCCTACACAGCTGTGTAGAGGCATGACTCGATGTGGCTTTAGCTACGTAGAGTCATGACTCTACACAATCGTGTCTCATCATTTATATATTAATAATAATAGTATGGGCTGGGAAAGATAATCAATAACAGTGACATTGTCTTCTCTCAGCAGCATACTAATAATAAGTATTATTATTATTATTATTATTATTATTATTATTATTATTATTATATAATTAGTAAGAATATATATATAGCATCAACATATTTATTATTGTAAGATTTTCTCTATTACAATCCTAAAACTAACAAAACCATGTTAAGGGAAAAACCACTCGGACCAGTAACCCAAATTTTCACTCTTCTAAAGTGAGCTCAATGAGGAGCCAACCCTGTTAAAGGTTACAAACACATTTTTAGGTGCGATCTTGTTAGAGGATTTAAATGAATAGTTTTTCACTTAATATCTGGCATCTAATGCAATCATCCTTGATCAAACACTCACTTGGCCTATCAATAGTTATCGGGCATATCCAACGCTACTTTGTATGATCAAAATTTTGGATACTCCTTGGGATGTATCTCAATTAGAAAAGACTTTTAAGCCTTTCTCGATTAAGAGACTTGATGCTTCAATGGTTAAATTAAAACAGTAAATTGATCTGTTCACATATACAACTAGACTTATAGGTTTTTAGATCTATTGTAAGTACATTACCTTTCTGATCAATGTTATCAATTCAATACCTTTTCTCCATAGTGTTCTTCTTTGTGATGTTGTATCACTATTCTTTGGTGTCTGTTAAATTTAGCTCTTTCCTCAGCTTGATTGATCAGGTCTAAATGAAGACTTTCTTCTCCTTAATAATCTCTTCAACATCTATTCTCTTGTCACTCCCATAATTCACATTGAATTAGCTTGTCTCTTATATAGACATGATTTCACCATTTCTTGGCTTTCTTGATCTTGGAGTGACTCACAATTCATTCCAATTAGATTTAAAGCAAAACTCTTATTTTATCTCATAGAGATCTTCTTTCCAACTGAAAAAAACAAGTTTAAATCCTTTAATTATCTCTGGCTTTATCTTGTCGATTAAAACAATGATAATTACCAATTAAGTCTATATTTAGCTCTTGACAGCTAAGCCTTTTGTCATTTCTAAACTCTCTGTTCTGTCGGTCAATACATCAATTAGTTATCGATGACAAATGACTGTTCTGTTGGTGATACTTCAGGATCTCCATCCATCGGTGTTTTCTATCTGTTGGACAACACTGTAATTATGTTCATCGGGTTAAACTATGGTTTTTCTCATCGAGTAACACTGTGACTTTTCTCTCGTTGGTTTACTCTGTCCATCAGTGTGCACTACGTCGGTGTATAAAGTCACTTTGTAAATACTTAACTTTTATGCATTACTGATAGCATAGCCTTTGATTCATTGGTTCTTTGAAGTCTATAGCAGTATGTACATGACCATACAGATTTTATCAAGTTGACATCAATGAAAACATTAACTAATTTAATGTCTTACATTAACTTTTTGTGTCTCGGTGATCATCAACTTAACATCGTCAAACATTCAATCAATTATAGTTCACCAATCTCTCCCTTTGGCATTGATGGAAACACACTACATTATCACACTATATTATCACTAATACAATATGAAATATAACAGTTGAATTTTATCAAACTATCAATCTTATCTACTATAACTGATACAAATATCTAATCCTTGGTAAGCTCGCATAGCTTAGATTTGATTCTTGCAACTCTCTTTCTATCTTCAATCCCTTCACTAGATAGATCTAAAATCTTTCTTCTTCTGATGTGATGTGTTCTCTTCTTGTGTCAAACTCTCTCCCTTTGACTGTTATTTTATTTTGATGTCTCTTTTCTGTCTTATCAGCAATCTCTCCCTTTGTATGTACTCTCCCTTTCTGGTTACATCTCTCCCTTTGGATAATGTGATAATGGATATAATCTCTCCCTTTGACAATAATTCCAAACAAATATTTGACAATAATGCCAAAATAATCATTTCTATCTATTCAATATATTCCTTAAATTTCCCAATCCATCGGCAATATAACAACTCTAGTGCTTGGTGTAGATAAATACCTTGCTGTGTACAAATGTATCTTTGAAGTCCATCTCTTTTCTTGCATCAACATGAATGATATTTTGATAATATGTAGGCTGATGTAGCCTTTTATTCATCTTACTGACCAGTAGACAAGGGTCTGACCCCTAGTCTCTTTCTCAAGTACTCAAATATATCCTTGGGCAGTGGCTTGGTGAAGATATCAACTAATTGTTCCTTTGATTGCACATACTCAAGTATCACCTCTTTTTCTTGAACTTGTTCTCTCAAATAATGATACTTGATAGCAATATGCTTTATCTTAGCATGCATGAAAGGATTCTTGGAAATATTAATTGCACTGGTATTATCACAATAGATAATTACTGGTTCAAGAATTTTCATATTCATACGTTTTAGTAACTGTTTGATCCATGCAATATTTGAGTAGTTTGCAACAGCAGCAACATACTCTGCTTCTGCAATAGACTGAGAGATGCATCCTTGCTTCTTGCTGATCCATGTGACAAGTCAGTCACCCATAAAGAATGCTCCTCTAGTTGTGCTCTTTCGGTCATCAATGTTTCTAGCCCAATCAGCATTAGTAAAGACCTTAAGTTCAAATTTGCATTCTCTTCTATACCATAATCCATGGTCATCGGTAATCTTCAAATATCTTAGGATTCTTTTCACAGTAGTCATATGTGATTCCCTGGGATTAGCATAAAACATTGCAACTATTCCTACTGCACGTGCAATATCTGGTCTTGTATGTACAACATACATGAGTTTTCCAATCATTGATTTGTACAAAGTCTGATTTACATTAGGTGACTTGCCCTCCTTTTTCAGCTTACATCTAGTTGCCATCGATGTTCCAACTGACTTGGAATATTCCATCTTGAATATTTTCAGCAATTCCTTGATGTATTTGGATTGTGTAATGAAAATGCCTTCATATTTTTGCATGATCTGTAAACCAAGAAAGAACTTGATCTCTCCAAACATAGACATCTCAAACTCTTTTCTCATTTCATTTGCAAATGATTTGCATAGCATATCATTGCGTCCAAATATGATGTCATCAATAAATATTTCAGCGATCAAAATCTTAGCATCAGTATCTTTGTTTAAATAAAGATTACTGTTTTCACTAGTTCTTGCAAATCCAATACTTATGAGATAGGCATGAATTATTTCATACCAGGCTCTTCGTGCTTGTTTCAAGTTTCACAAGAATTTGTGTAGTCTCCATACCATGTTACTCTTGTCTGGATCAACAAACCCTTCTGGTTTCTCAATGTATACCTCTTCCTCAAGTATTCCATTTAGGAATGTAGACTTGACATCCATTTGGTATACCTTGAATCCTTTAAATGTAGCATAAGCAAGTAATATTCTTAGTCCTTCTAGCCTAGCAAAGAGCGAAAAGGTTTCTCCATATTCAATCCCTTCTTCTTGTGCATACCCCTTGCATACTAGTCTTGCTTTGTTTCTGGTGACTTCTCCATTCTCATTCAGTTTATTTCTCAATATCCATTTGGTACCAATGACATTCTTGTCATCTGGTCTCGGTACAAGTGTCCATGTCTTATTTTTCTCAATCTACTCAATTTATTCATTCATAGCACTAATCCATTATTCATTATCAAGTGCAGCATTGATAGATTTTGGCTCAAAATCACAAATTAGACATTTTGTGTTTAGAGACTTACTTCTAGTTCTCATACCAGCCTTCTTGTCTCCTATGATCTGGTTCTATGGATGGTTCCTTCTAACATAATTGGCAAGTACAGGTTCAATTCTTTGTCTATCATCTTGATCATCATTTTTTTCCTTCATTCTGATCTCCATTTCTCGGTACATCATCTTGAGCAATATCTTGATTTTTTAGTATTTGCAGCCTGATGCTCAGTTACAATATTCTGTTGCTCGGGAGCTATACATTGTTGTTCAGGTAGAGTGTCAGGTTCTTCATTGTAAACAAACCTATTGTAGTCCTCTGGCTCTTTTGTGCTTTCCTTTTCATTCTTCTCTGCAAATTCATCTATCTTTACATTTGCACTTTCAACAATTTTGTTAGATGCTTTATTTAGACATTTATAAGCCTTGTTCTTGGTGGAATACCCTAGAAAGATACCTTCATCACTTTTGGAGTCAATCTTTCCATTTCTATCATCTTTTAAGATATAACATTGACTACCAAAGATCTTGAAGCAACTTAGATTGGGTGTGCAACCATGCCACAGCCCATAGGGTGTCTTCTTGGTGTCTTTATTCAATTGTACTCTGTTCAATGTGTAAACAACACTACTAAAAGCTTCCCTCCAGAAGATTTGGGTGATGCCTTTTTCTATCATCAGTTTCCTTGCACAATCAACAATGGATTTGTTCCTTCTTTCTGCATTTCCATTTTGCTATGGAGTTCTTGGTGTAGAGACCTCTCTTTTGATTCCATGCTCATTGCAAAAGTTAGTGAATTCATTTGAAATAAATTCCCCTCCTCTATTTGATCTTAGTAATTTCAATTCCTTACCACTTTGTTTTTCTACCATTGCTTTGTACCATTTAAACATCTTGAATTCTTTTGATTTATCTTTTAGAAACATAACTATCATCATTCTAGATTAATCATCAACAAAGAGAATGAAATATCTATCACCATAGTAACTCTTTGTCCTCATGGGTCCACATAGATCATTATGGACTAATTCTAGAATAGCATCAGATGTATGGGTTTTGCTTTTGAAACTAGACTTTGTCATCTTACCTTTTTGACAATTTTTGCAAATGATATTGTCTGGCTTTGACATACTCGGTAAGCCTCTTACATTTCTCTTTTTGCTTATCTTTATCATGTTGTCAAAATTTACATGACACAATATTTTATGCCAAAACCACATGTCTTCGTTTCTAGCCATTAAGAAAGTGGTGTCAGTATCATTCACATAGAATAAGTTACCTTTGGTCTGTTCACCAGTTCCAATCAATCTTCTTGATTCATTGAAGATCTTTGCCTTCTTATTCTCAAATGCTACTCTGTGACCTGAATTATTCAGCTGAGAAACACTCAATAGATTATAATTCAATCCTTTCACCCAATAAGAATTTTCATATTTTATCAGGTTATTCAAAATTATAGTTCCTTTACTTTCAATTGGACAAGGTCTGTCATTACCCATTCTTACTATACCACCATTATAATACTCAAATGTATTAAACTTTTCTATTTCACTGGTCATGTGGTGAGTGCAGCCACTATCTATGATCCAGGTATCATTCTTGCTAAATTTAGATATGAGTGTAGTTTCTACATGCCTTTCATCTTCATGTGAATCATCTTTTATTGCCACAAAGACCATCTCAATGTCTTCATCAGATTCAATGTCAATATCTTCATCTTTGCATGTAGCTAGGTAACTTGCCTTCTTTCCTTTCTTCTTGTAGTCTTGGGTATCTCTTCTTTCTAATTTTTGGTTTCTTCTGTAATCTCGGTTATCACCTCTGTCAAAATTATTTTCAAATGATCTATTATTACTTCTATCATCTTTTCTTTTGTTAGAACATATTGCACCAAGGTGTCCAATCTATTTACAATTAAAACATACAAGTGGTACTTTGCCTTTGTATTTAACTTTCCCTCTCTGCATTCTTCTAGCCATAAGTGCTTCAATTTCATCAAGATCTTCTTCTTCACTTTCACTTTCACTATCTTTTCTCATAGTGTGTTTACAACTTGATTTACTTATTCTCAAAAAATATTTCAATGCAAAGTCTATGTTTGGTAAGACACTATTATCAAAGTTATTCATCTCAAATGAAATCAGTCTTCCAATCAAACTATCTAAAGTAACATTGTTATTTTCTACTGCTCTCATTTCTTGTATGACAGATACTCTAATAGCACAAGTAGGTAGTAAGGTTCTTAGAATTTTACTTACCACTGTCTCTTCATCTAGTACACCTCCAACTCCTCAGATAGCATTGACTACCTCTTTGATTCTTGTGTTGTACTATGTGATGTTTTCACATTCTTTCATTCTAAGATCATCAAACTCTCCTCTAAGGATTTCTACCATGGTTCTCATAATATTTGTATTACCACCATGTACAATCTTCAATTTATCCCACATCTACTTTGCAGTTGTGCATGTTTTGACATCTTCAAATTCAGCATCAGAGAGTGAGGAAGAAAGCTCTATTATCATGCAGTTGTGATCACGCTTCTCTCTCATTTGTTCAACTGTGAGTGCTCCTATGGGAAACACATATTTAGTATCTAAGTATTCAGTAAAATAATTTCCAATACCTGATAAGTGGAGTCTTATCCTACTTTGCCATGATCCAAAGTTGTCTTTATTCAACTTGAGCACATCTTATCTGTTCATCTTCTAATCTTTTGCTTGAGCTGTTAAACTCCCTTTCTAAGAGCACAAGCTCTACTACCAATTGTTAGAATAATAGAGGGGGGGGGGGTGAATCACTGGCCTCCAAAATTTATCCTTAAACCAACCAAAAAATTTATTACCACATTTATAAGCCTCTAGTTATCTTCATTCCTACAAGATGATTGCCTTGAAATATTAATAACAAATAACTACTGCTCGGATTACTCTTTCAAACCTTATTCTTAATTTTACCGATTACCAGTCTTTCTATTTACCGAAATACAGTAAATAAATAGTGTATACCGATCAATCCAGATTTACTTATGTGAAATGTAATACAATAAAGTAATGACTCATAAACACATGGAAACATGGATTTTTAACGTGGAAATCTTGTTAAGGGAAAAACCACTGGGACCGGTAACCCAAATTTTTACTCTTCTGAAGTGAGCTCGGTGTAGAGCCAACCCTGTTAAAGGTTACAAACACACTGTTAGGTGTGAAATTGTTAGAGGATTTAAATGAATAGTTTGTCACTTAGTGTCTGACATTTAATGCTACCATCCTTGATCAAACACTCACTTGCCCTATCAATAGGTATCGGGCATATCCAATGCTACTTTGTATGATCAAACTTTTTGATACTCCTTGGGATGTATCTCAATTAGAAAAGACTTGTAAGTCCTTCTCGGTTAAGAGACTTGATGCTTCAATGGTTAAATTGAAACAATAAATTGATATGTTCACATATACAACTAGAATTGTAGATTTTTAGATCACGGTTAGAGTTAGGGTTAGGGTTAGAGTTAGAGTTAGGGTTAGGTTTAGGGTTAGGGGTTAGGGTTAGGGTTAGAGTTAGAGTTAGGGTTAGGGTTAGGGTTGGGGTTAGAGTTAGAGTTAGGGCTAGGATTGGAATGTACGGTTATGTGTTAGGGTTAGGATTAGAGTTAGGGTTAGGGTTAGGGTTAGGGTGAGCGTTAGAGTGATTTTTATAGTTAGGATTAAGGTTAGAGTGATTAGAGTTGGGGTTAGGTTTAGGGTTAGGGTTTGAGTTAGGGTTAGGGTTAGAATTAGGGTTAGAATTAGGGTTAGGGTGATTTTTAAAGTTAGGGTTAAGGTTAGAGAGATTAGAGTTAGGGTTAGGGTTAGGGTTAGGTTTAGGGTTAGGGTTAGAGTTAGGGTTAGAGTTAGAGTTAGAGTTAGGGTTAGGGTTAGGGTTAGTGTTAGGGTTAGAGTTAGAGTTAGGGTTAGGATTGGAATGTATAGTTATGGGTTAGGGTTAGGTTGATTTTTATAGTTAGGGTCAGGGTTAGAGTGATTAGAGTTAAGGTTAGGTTTAGGTTTAAGGTTTGAGTTATGATAAGGGTTAGAGTTAGGGTTAGGGTGACTTTTATAGTTAGGGTTAGGGTTAGAGAGATTAGAGTTATGGTTAGGTTTAGGGTTAGGGTTAGGGTTAGAGTTAGGGTTACGGTTAAGGTTAGAGTTAGAGTTAGGGTTAGGGTTAGGGTGATTTTTACAGTTAGGGTCAAGGTTAGAGTGATTAGAGTTAGGGTTAGGGTTAGAGTTAGGGTTAGGGTGATTT
>MU220528.1:133040-149515 GCA_018584345.1 Thuja plicata | reverse complement strand
TTCTGAATTCGTGGTATTGATGTTTGTGCTGGCGGGTTTATTCCCTGTTTTCCTTCCAGCTGTTATTTTGTTTAATGTTTTGTTTGTAGTTATTGCAAAATCTGGGTTTTGACCCTCTGTTGGTTAGGCCCCTTTTGGGTTATGCTGTCGTTTTTGGGGCTTTTTTTGCCTTGTCTTCTGTTTTGTTGTTAAAGGGTTTTGGGGTTCCCTTAAAAACCTACTTTTACCGTAATCAAAAACACATCCGAAGAAGATAATACAAAAAGCTACAAGGAACAAATCTAAGCTAATACAAAGCTTACTGGTGATCAGATATTTCTATCAGTTATCAAAACAAATTGTTTGGTAATTTGATGAATCTTAACAATTGTATTTCATATTGTATTAGAAATAGTATAGTGTGATAATATAGTATGTTTCCATCAATGCCAAAGGGAGAGATTGATGACATGTAACTGATTGAATGTTTGATAATGTTAATTTGAAGATGATGCAAGACATTAAATTAGTTAATGGTTTGTATTGTCATTGATGTCAACTTGATATCATCTGTACGGTCATGTACATAATGCCAAAGACTTCAGAGAATCAATGGAACAATGATTATGCTTTTAGTAATGCATAAAAGTCAAGTATTCACTAAGTGACAGACAACACTGATGGAGTGCACACCATCGATAAAGGCACAGAAAAAGTCACAGTGATGCTCGACGAGAAGAAGATAGTGTTGCCCAACGAAGAAGAATCACAGGATGCCTAACGAGATGAAAATAAAGTTTCTCGACGAGCAAGATCCAATGATGCCCAAAATATGGAGATCTCGAAGCTAACTGAAGTTACACCGACGGAACTAGCAGTTGTCACCGATGATGAACTACAAATTGACCAACAAAATAGAGAGATCAGAAAATGACAAAACATCTAGCTAGTAGAGCTTAAAGATAGACTTAACTGGTTGTTTTATTTGTTTTATTCCACCACCATTAAGTAAATTGATTTAAAGAAGATTTATACAGTTGGCAAGAAGATAACTATGAGATAAATCGAGAGTTAAAGCCATAAATTAGATTGGTTGGATTGTTTATCATGCTAAGAATCAAGAATCAAGAATCAAGAATCATGAATTAAGGAATATCATGTCTATATAAGAGACAAGCATAATTTATTTCCATAAGCTTCAAATACACAGAAGGGGAGTGAATAGAAAGAAGATGCTGAAGAGAAACTGGTGAAGGTTAAACTTCATACAGTCATGATCAATCAAGCTAAGGGAGAGCTAAAGAATTTTGTAGACACCGATGAACAGTGAAGCATAGAATCACAGATCAGAAAGTGTGGAGCACAAAGGAATTGAATTGATACATTGATTAGAGAGGTATTTTACTTAAATAGATCTAAAAATTTGCAATTCAAAGTTGCATTAGAAATAGGTCATTGCATTTCAGTTTAACCATTGAAGCATTAAGTCTCTTAATAGAGCAGGACTTAACCGTCTTCTATATATTGAGGTACATCCCAAGGAGTGCCAAAAAGGTTGACTCATGAAAGTAGCATTGGTCTTACCTAAAGCCTATTGACAGTCTAAGAAGGAGGCTAATTCAAGGATGGTAGTAAGATTAGCATAAAGCCTATTGACAGTCTAAGATGAAGGCAGATTCAAGGATGGTAGTGTAGATGCCAGATACTAAGTGACAACCTATGTATAAAATCCTCTAACAAGGTCACACTTAATAGTGTGTTTGTAACCTTTAACAAGGTTGGCTCCTAACAGGGGTCACTTTAGAAGAGTGAAAATTTGGGGTACCGGTCCCAGTGGTCTTTTCCCTTATTTGTGTTTCCATGTTAAAATCCATGTGTTATGTGTGTATGGTTTATTACTTTATTGTTTTACATTTCACATATGCATTTCTGGATTGATTGGCATACTCTACATATTTACTGAGTGTCGATAAATAAGTTTTACTACTTATTGGTAATCAAGGAGAATAAGGATAGACAAGGTAAACCGACAGGCAGTTAATTATTTCAAAGTATTTCAAGGCATGCATCTTGTAGGGACTTAATAATATTAGGTGTATTGATTGGTGGATTAAAGTTTTTAAGGATAAATTTTTGAGGCCACTGATTCACCCCCCCTCTTAGTTATTACTAACAGTAAAGTGCACTATTATGAAGAACCAAATGTATACCTGCAAAACTTATGTCAGTACTTTGTGGGAAAGCTTGTCTGAGTCGACAATCTATGTTTTCTAGCAAGTTTCAACCAATGAAGCTCTTTTCATCAATCAAAATATATTTTATGTGGGCCATATCTTCTCAAAAACTTGTAAGTCACACCTCTTCTAGTTGAGAAAAATCTTTAATTGGTATTCACAACTTTGAATGAATTGTAGAGGCTCCTATATTGAAAGCTGCAACTCCATGTAGTGCAAGTAATAAAAGAGGAGAAGGACTTGGCATTGGTGCTATCTGAAGAGATTGAGTAATGGCACCAATTAGATAAGACTTTCTTATTCCCACTGTTCCTTGTATTATCATAAATAAAGGAACTTGAACTTGATTGCTATGGTAGTGTGTCATAATAATATTGATTGCCTTATGTTTCTTCTCACTGAGAGTTGTAAAGTTGATGTAGTGTGGGATATTATCATACATGAGACATCCATGTTTCTTCATTTCACCTATGAAATTGATTTCTCCAACTGTATGTTCTTCACTTTGATATTCACTACTCTAGTTTGTATTTCTATCAATATCTCTTCTTCCCAACATGTCTATTTCAGAAACTTGCATATGTTGACCACAATGTAGCCTGGATATGATTTCCCATTCATGCTCTGTGGTATTTTCTTGAATACCTCCATTATCTTTTGTTTCAAAATCAGTGTTAGGATCATCATTTTCTATAGCCACTGCTCTTTCAACATGCCAAGGATTATAATCAAGAGAGACTCCCAATTTTCTACTATAATATCACTATCATGACCAATGTCCCTTTCAATGTTACAAAAAGGTTTGTATAGTAACAACTCAGATAAAAAAAATTCCACCCATTTACTTGAATCACGTGGAGGAATGGATAGAAACCTAGGGAAAAATCTGACAATAGCTTCTATTTCCCTTGGCCCCCATTTTTTATCTCCTCTTTTTTTAGGATTGTATATCGAGGATCTTGTTGCATCAATCAATGTTATACCTTCCATACAAAGTGGCCTTGTTTTATAGCTGTCTACAAAAGATTTTGTTTGTTGTTCGTTATTATCCTCATTATTTATCGCTATAGGTTTGAAAACTTCACCTAACACATTTAGATTAACAAACCTTCTGCTACTCTCAACCAATGGAAGCTCTAACAAAATATGACATGTTTCCTGAGCTCCAATGTCTCTTTCTATAACTATCTCTGTGAGAAGCTTTCTGTATGCCCGTGCAGCTAAATCATTAGGATTTTCCAATTTTGACAGTCGCATCAACATTTCTTGATAGGTTTCTGAGCTTCTCTCAGTTTTTGCCACATACTTTGCAATGTAATTGATAACTGCATGTTTTGAAAGAACGGGTTGCCAATATATATTTGCCCTCCACAATTGGAGTATGTGTCGATTATGTGAATTGACTCTATTATCATTTCTTGCTGGCTCAAATTTTTTATCACCCTACTCCCTATCCTCATATAATTTGGACCCCTCCAAATTTAATGGCCAAGGAGAATTATACCTTAAAAAATGACAAAAGAATATCTCATTTCATTAAGTTGTCTAAATAGTTGATATATAATATTGATATACAACTACTAAATGAGGAAATAATTACCTGTAAACCATTCTTCCCCTTTTCTTACGTAGGTATGCACCCTCCCTACAGACTATGTGTCGTTTAACACAGTTGACTATCTCCTCATAGTCACAGTTGATATCCATCTCTTCTAGCTGTGCACTAATTCTGAGACATGGATGTTGACCAAAATTTTGGAAATCCTACAAACAGTTGCGGTTAAGTAACTATATTAAATATTTATAATAAATATATGGTAATATACGTGTGTCTGGCTTCATCTTATTCTGATATATAAGATCAATTTACTTTAAACATACCTGTATATTTCATTAATGAGGATCATGTCTAGGATTCTATGTATGAATAATATGATGAAAATATCTCTCAACACTTTTTATTTCCTCCTCAGTTGACCAGTCAATAATGTCCATTTTTGGCACTCCTTCAAGCCATAAAAAGCCATGCACATGAGGTGAACCCCTATGTTACCACTCATACCTATACCAGAAGTCTTTGACTTTCATACCTTTTTCAAGTATTTCCTTTCTAAACATTGTATGCCTCAAATGCATGTAATGTGAAACTATATGACAATAGTCAATTACATTATGTCTTCTCTATTTTTGAGCCTCTCATGGATCAGTTGGTGGTGTTCCTGGCATTAGCACTTGCAGATCAGGCCACTACATATCCGCTGCACTTAATGTGAAGAAAATTGTAGGAGATCCAATTTGGTGAAGCATGTCTGTTAATTCAGTGTTACATTTAACCCAATATGATCTCGTACCTCTTAGAGATGTTCCAAACCATATCAATCTATCCGCCATATTATTATATGGCATATTTTCCATATGTTCACGTAACTCATTGATGGTAATTGGCATGTCTTGAAAACTCCTTTTTACAAATACAGCTGATTCTGTGCATGATGCCTCATTATCATGTTCATCATTAAATACCTAAACCTTGGATGTTTAGCAAAGTGATGATCCCTATACCGCAAAAAATGCTTCACAAATTCATGTAAATGAACTTGCTTCATTCTTGGCTCTAACCAATCACACATTCCATCAAGAAATAATGTTGGAAATACCATATCGAATAATCCTGATGTAACATATTCATTGATGGGTGATGCACCTATATATGGCCGTTCAATTAATGCATATGGTATTGTATCTAGATTTTTAACCCATGGACGGATTAAATCTATTTCTCTTTGAGCATTAGGTGGCCTTGAAGCCATTGATGTTGTGTGATCAATTACATTACCTTCATCTATCTCCATGACTAGACCCACACATATGACTTCATTTGCATCATAATCAAATTCCATGTGCACTATCCTCAATCTGTTAAAAACATTCTCATTAGAATTTCTTGGCAATTCATTAAGAGTAGCTTCATCAATCCTAACATCTGCATAAAACTTGTCATGTTCTACTTTGTATTTCAATTCTCTATAAACACGATCCCTATTTACAGTAAAGTTATAGCGTGTGCCACGTTGATCCCTTCTATGAACAATAATGATTGGTAAATGCTCAATAGTATGTGGAAAAACTTTGGATACATGTTCTACATCTCAGGGAAAACTTATAGTGTGTGCTTTGTACTTATATTGACCACCAGTTGCATGTGTAACTTATAGTATAGGGTTGACATGTGAAATCAACATCTCTTCAACCTGAGTCAAATTGGCAAGCTCTTGTGGTTGAGAGCCAAGATCCATATTATTTGCAGTTGAAAACCTATTAGTTCCTCTCTCTTGTCGACACCTGTTGCGTATAGGAAATTCACAAGTGTGATATAATTTCATTCCAAGATATGATTCTTGACAAACATAACACATGTTTGGACTCTTCAACTATCTATATGATGTCTAAGCTACATTTGGAATCTTCTAAATTCTGACTAAAGCATACCATTTGGGTTTGGCATGTTTTCTATAGCACCTTCAATGTCAACATTCATTTGCATATGATTTTCATGTTGTGATGTTTTTGTAACACATTCTATGGATGCAGAGCCTTCATTTTGAACATCAAACTAAAATTTTACATTAGGTGGATGGTTATATCTATCATTTGGTTCGGGTTCACCTTGTTGTCTTTCACATCTTTCTTCATTTTGAAGGACTTGTTTAGATATTCGTTGATGATTTCTTCTTTCTACATTTACTTCATCTTGATTTTCACTTTCCAATTGTCCCATTGTTACTTCTTCCCTTCTTCTACCATTCCTTTGTCTATCATCGTCATTGTGTCTTATTCTATGTTCTTGTTGACGCCTACGACACTCTCTTCTATATTGTCTTTAATATTATCTTCTTGCCTCCTCTAATTCAAAGTTCAACCTTGGTCTCACCATACCTACTATGAAATATGTTAGAGTTAGTCACCGATATGAACTTCATTTATTTAATATATAAGAATATTGTATTGTTTAGAAAATATGAGTGTTAGATAATAAAATTACTATGATTATATATTTTTACATGTGGAGGCATTGTCTTAAACGTAACACTTTCATTATTTTGATAACTTATATATTCATTTAAAAGTTAAAATAATATATTATTTTATTGCTTTAGAGAGTATATTAAAAATTTATTGAATTGAAAGGCCATATGTTTATTAATAATACATGTCAATTTACAGATTATATTTTTGGCTTCATCTTTAAATACATATTTACACATGACCATGACCATATACATTAAAATTAGGAAAGGGTTCATGTTTAAATACATATTTACATATGACCATGACCATATACATTAAAATTAGGAAAAAATATTAGATATGAGTAATAATTATATTTATTAAGACAACAATTACGACAATGAGAGGGAAGATGTTGTAACATTAAGAAAATCAGTATTTTATTAAGAAGAATGGATTCATCATGACAATAAAATGGTCCAAAAGACCATTTTGTGAAAACATAAGAAAACATGATCTCTCATTTTGAATACAAAATTGTGAAAGCCAAAATGAAAAGGTTCAAAAAGGATGTTTTGTCAGAACATGAGAAAACATAATCACTCAATTCCACTATGTTGGTCTCCATCGTCCTCCTATCCATTCCTGGGCAGGACATAAGAGGGAACATGAATATTCTTTTAGAGTGTGAGTGTCAGGGAAATATATTTCAAATAAATTTTCCTGACTCAGTGGTTAAACAAATCTATCGACAGTCACGCTTGACCACCAACAATCCTTATCTAGAACTTCAACTACAAACCCGAGTGGCATATATTGAGGCAACCTAATCAGAGCTAGAATAGGTCTCATATACTCTAAAAACACTTCCTCAATAAGAGGTTCTCTTAACCATTCATCGGTAATAAATTGATCATATCTCACATAAAATTTTAGTTTTTCAGAAAGTAGTACAACATCTATAACTGTTGCTTCAAACCAAGCCCCCTCAAATCCCTTGTCATCATAGTTTACTTCTACCTTCATTCCCATTTGTACATCCATTTGTATTCTTCATGTATGATTTCAAAAAATTAAAACCATTCCAATATATAAATCTAAAGATACAATACAATTCATAATAGTAACAAACTTTTAAAATACACAAAAGAAGGTGATGAGGAGGGAGGAGACAATGACGAGGATGGAGGGGATGATGCATTACCTACCTAGGCTGATGGGTTTGGAAACTTCTTCTTCATCTAGGAGAGATCTCAAGTTTGGTAGAGAAAGCGGCAAAGGAAGCAATGATGGGTATTACGCTGAGGCCTGGGAGGTAGATGGTACACTTGGTGTTGCAGCTCTTTCTGAAGGTAATAAAGTTTCCTTTGGTGGGGCTACAGAATTTTCCAGTCCCCATGGCTCTAAGACTTGTAGACCCACAATTTTATCTGTGGTTATGTTGAGACCTAAGGCATTGGAACTAGATGGCTCTCATTCGGTGGTCCTGGCTATTCGGAGAGCAGGTTATTACATGATGATTTTTATTTTCTATCTACTTCTTCTCCTCTATTTGTGTTGCCCTATTTTTGGTAGAGGGACTAGATTGGGTGTGGTTGTGATGCCCTAGGGAATATCTTGTGCTCATCTTGGGATGAGGCATGCATGTTTTGTGATTGCAGAGAGGTAGGACCCTATTTGGGTATGTCATTTCTTCTCCTATTTCATCATGGCGGTTTTGACTGTTGCTTCCCATCCCCTCTTTCTAGTTCTTATAGTGATGGCCTCCTTCTCTTCCTTTTTCCTCTTTGTTATACTCCTACTGAGGTGGAGTATTCCCCTATTGAGGTGGGTTCTAATCGTGTGGCCTCTTGGTGGTGGAGTCCCTCCTCACTTAAGTTTTCTTCTTCTTCTTTTCCTATTGAGGAGGAATATTCTATTGAGGTGAAGGCTTAGCCTATGGAGGTGGTCTACAGTTGCTAGGAGGAGAATGTTGGGGGTGGTGGGTGGTCTCTACCTTCTTGTCGCCACATGATGGCTTGCTAGAACTGGCTAGGGGTTGGCCCTTTAGTTTTGCAGGTGGGGTGGGCTATGAAGAGGTGCTTGGTGAGGACTGGAGGTCCTCCTCTTGTGCTGATAGGTATCAGATCTATGTGTTGTTAGCTACTGGTGATGGATGTTGATTGCCTATTCTTTGATGGTGGTCTTTTTGGTTCTGGGTTCCATGTCAAAACCATGGTCTACTTTTTGTGGAGTTTTAAAACTCCATTAATACAAATGATGTAAGGCTTTGGCCTATTTTATGGGCACCTAGGGTTTTAATGCTTCATCTTTCTTAGTTTCTGGTAGGTTTCTATCTTTGGGCTGCTGGATTTAAAAGCCTATTCTTTTGCATCTTTGACTGTATAGGGTTCCATGGCCCCTTCAAAACCTGGATCTGTGGCCCTGTGATGGCCTATTTTGCTTGAAAGGCTCTGTCCTTCTTGTCTGGGCTTTCTTTCCAATCTTTCATTCTATTCTGGCTTTCAAGCACCCTTTCAAAAACCTATTTTACCTAATCAAAAACAAACTTTTAAAATACTAACTAAAATACTAAGTCTAATAAATTAAACAAATAAACCAATTAGTTTAACTAATTAACAAATCAAACTAATTATCCAATCAAATAAACTAATTATTCAATTAAATAAACTAATTAAACAAATAACCAATTAAACTAATTATCCAATTAAACCAATTATCCAATTAAACCAAATTATCTAAGTCTAATTTAAGATTTGAATGAAGACTCTATGTTTGGTAAGACACTATTATCAAAGTTATTCATCTCAAATGAAATCAGTCTTCCAATAAAACTATCTAGAGTAACATTGTTATTTGCTACTGCTCTCATTTTTTGTATGGCAGATACTCTAATAGCATAAGTAGGCAGTAAGGTTCTTAGAATTTTATTTACCACTATCTCTTCATCTAGTACACCTCCAACTCCTTGGATAGCATTGACTACCTCTTTGATTCTTGTGTTGTACTGTGTGATGTTTTCAGCTTCTTTCATTCTGAGATCATCAAACTTTCCTCTAAGGATTTATGCCTTGGCTCTCAGAAAATTTATATCACCACCATGTAGAAGCTTCAATTTATCCCACATCTACTTTGTAGTTGTGCATGTTTTGACATCTTCAAATTCAGCATCAAAGAGTGAGGAAGAAAGCTCTATTATCATACAGTTGTGCTCATGCTTCTCTCTCATTTGTTCAACTGTGAGTGCTCCTATGGGAAACACATATTCAGTATCTAAGTATTGAGTAACATCATTTCCAATACCTGATAAGTGGAGTCTTATCCTTCTTTTCCATGATGCAAAGTTTTCTGTATTCAACTCGGGCACATCTCATCTATTCATCTTGTGATACTATTCTTGAGCTATTAAACTCCCTTTCAAAGCACACAAGCTCTGATACCAATTTTTAGAATAATAGAGAGGGGGGGGGGGGGAATCAGTGGCCTCCNTTTTTAGAATAATAGAGAGGGGGGGGGGGTGAATCAGTGGCCTCCAAAATTTATCCTTAAATCAACCCTATTTATAAGCCTCTAGTTATCTTCATTCCTACAAGATGATTGCCTTGAAATATTAATAACAAATAACTACTGCTTGGATTACTCTTTCAAACCTTATTTTTACTTTTACCGATTAGCAGTCTTTCTATTTACCGAAATACAGTAAATAACTAGTGTATACCAATCAATCGAGATTTACTTAAATGTGAAATGCAAAATAATAAAGTAATGACTCATAAACACATTGACACATGGATTTTTAATGTGGAAACCCTGTTAAGGGAAAAACCACTGGGACCGATAACCCAAATTTTTAGTCTTTTGAAGTGAGCTCAGTGAAGAGCCAACCTTGCTAAAGGTTACAAACACATTGTTAGGTGTGAAATTGTTAGAGGATTTAAATGAATAGTTTGTCACTTAGTATCAGGAATCTAATGCTACCATCCTTGATCAAACACTCACTTGGCCTGTCAATAGGTATCGGGCATATCCAATGCTACTTTGTATGATCAAACTTTTTGATACTCCTTGGGATGTATCTCAATTAGAAAAGACTTTTAAGTCCTACTCGGTTAAGAGACTTGATGTTTCAATGGTTAAATTGAAACAATAAATTGATATGTACACATATACAATTAGAATTGTAGATGTTCAAATCTATTGTAAGTACATTACCTTTCTGATCAATGTTATCAATTCAATACCTTTGCTCCACACTATTCTTCTTTGTGATGTTGTATTTTTGTTCGTCAGTGTCTGGAGAATTTAGCTCTTTCCTCAGTTTGATCGATCAGGTCTGAATGAATACTTTCTTCTCCTTCAGAATCTCTTTAGCATATATTCTCTTGTCACTCCCCTAATTCACATTAATTAGCTTGTCTCTTATATAGACATGATTTCACCATTTCTTGGCTTTCTTGATCTTGGTGTGATCCACAATTCTTGCCAATTAGATTTAAAGAAAAAATCTTGTTTTATCTCGTAGAGAACTTCTTGTCAACTGGACAAAATAGATTTAAATCCTTTACTTATCTTTGGCTTTATCTTGTTGATTAAAACAATGATAATTACCACTTAAGTCTATATTTAGCTCTTGATAGCTAAGCCTTTTGTCATTTGTGAACTCTTTCTTCTATAGGTCAATCCTTTAGTTAGTCATTGGTGACAAGTGACTATTTTTTGGTGAGACTTCAATTGTCTTCGGGATCTCTATCCATCGATGTTGTCTATCCATCGAGCAACACTGTAATTTTGTCCATCGGGTTACACTGTGACTTTGCTCGTCAAAAATGTTGTGCTTTTTCTTGTTGGGTAACACTGTAACTTTTCTCTCATTGGTTTATTCTATCTGTCAGTGTGCACTTCGTTTATGTATGTAGTCACTCTGTGAATACTAAAACTTTTATGCATTATTGATAGCATAGCCTTTGATTCATTAGTTGTTTGAATTCTATAGCATTATGTACATGACCATACAAATTATATCAAGTTGACATCAATGAAACTACAATACATTAATTGAATTAATTTCTTGCATTAAATTACCGTGTCTCGGTGATCATCAACTTAACATCTTCAAATGTTCAATCAGTTATAGTTCATCAGGTACTTTAATTTCCCTAAAAAAATTTGACAGTATTCACATTTTCTAACATAGTTATATGCATCATTGAAGATATAAGGCCTGTAATAACCTACTTAAAGTATTATGTGGGTTGTTTTTTAGTAGATAAATGACCACCACACACGCCATCATGCATCTCCTTCAACACTTTCTCATATTGGTATTTATCTAGGAAGAACAATAACACATCATCTATATTTCTCAAGTACTATAAGTATCCTTATATCAATACATATTTGGTTATTATAGTTTAAGTGATCTTTTCTGATTCTATTTCAGATCATCAGGACACTTCATATGTTTCAAGTAATATACTATACTTGAGTACTTGAAGGAACTCTTTGTATGCTTATAACTATGTCTTTTAGTTCAACATTATTTACCTAAGCAACCTCTAAGTTAGATTCCTCCAGCCTAGCTAGCCATTGTCCCCTAACAAGATTTGTTATCTATATGTTTATGTTGAACTCCTACACATGATTTATCCATCTGCATCTTTGCCAGTTACCTCTAATTACTGCACTATACATGCACCACATATTTACAACTTTTTGTGATGAGGTCCTTGAAAACCTTCTTAGAGCAAGAGACTACTAGTATGGGTAACGAACATAACATTTACAAATTACAATGCAAAACCACCTACATCAAACCCTAAAAGCCTCTTTTTTGCAGGTATGAATGGCAACATAGAGGATCTGCACTCATACAGGGATTCATTTGGCTTAACGAAGCTCTTGACTTTGAGAAATTGGACTACAATAATGCCCAGTCTATACAAAATGTAATTGAATTAATTGATAGGTATGTCTCAGCATGGAACCCAAGAAAAATTGAAAGAAGGAAACAAATCATTCATTGACCACCAACAGATGACCCATGCTTAATGGACACTTAAAAGATAATGGCAAGCAACCCTTCCATTGATTACACAGAATTGGTCAATCGAGTAAAATGACATACAAAATGTATGATACAAACTTGTCTAAGAAACAAACAAACATATGTTGTCTACCAATATAAATCCCCTTTAACCATGCAAGACAAATCAAATGTCTCCATTGAAGAAAATAGACAACCTAAGCACAATCTTGATCGAAATGATGATTTCCTTAACTTACACAACCCACTGATTCTCTCCATTTGGAGAGCCAATGTAGATTGCCAACCAATATTGTCAATAAATGCAGTCCTTAAATATATTGCAAAATATGCTTCAAAAGTTGGGAAAAAGTCTGAAATATACCATTCTATGCTATCTTGAATCTCCATCATTTTCCCATCTGATAAGCTAGCCCCACATGCCTAGTGCAAAATGCTTACTGACACACTTGTTTAAAGAGACATTGGTGCTCAAGAAACATGCCACCTACTACTTAAATTTCCACTCACCCTATGTAGTAGGGCATTTGTTTCCCTTTATGTTCACCAAAATAGTATACACTGTGTTTCCATCTCCACCACATCCACAAGCATGTCCCTAAACCATATTGAATTTTACATGGCCCAACCTATGCATGTAGATGCAATGTCACTAATTGAGGTAACTCAAAAGTGGTCTTTCAGAGCTCGTCGTAAGAAAAATAAATGGAAACAATGCTCCACAACAACAATTGTTTGAGTATCTCCATGTTTCACTACCATTCCTACAAAGGAGGATAAATCTTATGTGGCATTCTATTGGGAAGAGATGATTCTCTACCAATCATTCCGCAATATCCAGCATGATTTTGGTACATTAAATTAAGAAGTTATAGCTCAGTGGGAAATTTTCTAAGGTATTGACAATCCATGGCATGTACGTCGAACAAATAAACAAAAGGCAGAAGTAAATGATGCAGGAAGCCCCCTTACAAAGGATGACCCTATGGAGGAGGATGTACATGACGAATGACAGGTACTTTGAGGTCTACAACTAGGGATACCTATTCACATTAACGAACTTGACATGCTTAATCGATTATATATTGATGCCAAGCACGACTGGGGTGAAGCCCAAGTCAACCACCAAGATAAGGAAATAACAACTTTATTCATAGGTTCCAACCACAGAAAACTTCATACACCCCAAAATCCTCACCAAAATGTCTAATTCAACCTATCAGTAGACCTTAAAAAATCACATGACATACTTTATTCACATATACATGCCAATAATTTGCAACCTCCATTATGAATGATTACAACATCAAATACACACTCATAAGTACAACACCATCAAATACACACTCATGAGTACAACACCAAGTGGTCAATCACCTCTACTACTTCTTGCACCAACACGTGTAACAACATTCAATATACAAGCATCAACAATACATTTTGCACTTCAAATACCAATAAAAGAAATAGCACCAATGCAACCGCGTGCACTAGAAACTTTCCAAGAGACCATGCACTTCATTCAATACATTATGATAGATGAAATGAGTTTCATTGGACCCAAGCTAATGGAAAAATTTGGCAGGCGCCTCCATGAGACATTCCCATGGAAAAACAACATTCTATTTGGAGGAAGATCAATCATTCTGTTTGGTGACTTGGGCCAACTACCACCAGTAAAAGACATCCCTACTTATGCATAAAAATCTTATGGTGGAGCACTATGGCATAGATTCAACATAGTTATAACTTTGAAAAAACTATTCTGGGAGAATGGAGATGAACCTACCCAGGCAAGCTTCTGAAACCTTCTCTCAAATTTGCAAAATACAGAGGGTTTACAATTGTAAATTGGAAACTCCTAATGATAAGATCCAACTCATCATTAACCACTTAACAATGATCTAAATTCATAACCTCCATACATCTATTTTCCACAAATGGAATGGTCTCATTACATAATAAAAGAATGTTTCTATGTTCAGCAATGCTAGTTGCACTATCAATACCAGAACAACCAAGAGGAACCACATTGTTAGATGCAAAAGATGAACAATGTGAGGCAAAGATACTTCTATGTATTACTATCATAATACAAATTCCCAAATGACTTGCAAACATGAAACAATTTAGAAGTGGTATTGTCCCTTCCCACAATTTGCAACTTTTCTAGTCACCATCCCTATATAAATGTGACTCACCACTGTAGCCAATCCTGAAGCACACGATTCCACACTACTGGCCTCACCAGCATTGCTGTCTTTATGAATATATTAATCTCGGTGGACTCAAACTACATGATCAGATTGCAAGGTAAGATCTTTAGATTATGGCCTTTTTGTTATTTGCATCCATCATTATCTACAACATTATCAAAACTTCTATACTCTTAAATTGATATTTTAAACTCTATTTATATAGGATGAGAAATTACATTATCTAAAAGGATACTTTCACTCTATTGTTAACCTCAAAAGCTTATATACAAATAATACATCAAAGTTATGCAGTTTGACAGATGACACTTCAACCTTACTCTGTTACAGTTAATAATGTATTATCATTTCACCACCAATGCAGTAGCAATTGCTTTAAAATCACAATTTTAAACGCAAAACTATTCATTAACTTTCTAATGTTATCTTACTTTACAAAATTATTAGTTTCCATTCTTATACTCAATTTTCAAATCAATAAAACTAGCATTGCTTAAAGTAGAATTATATAGGACTTTACCAAACTAACAAATCACTACAAATTACTTCGACGTACCTATTGCAACCTATAGTATGATTGCTAGTTTACGATTTTATCTAACACATTCTTTTTTTCATTTAATAATTGTTTGATTGAAATTAATTTTTTAGCTATATTTTGCTTAAATGAGTGATTTTTTTAAATCTATATAAAATATTTAAATTTTCATTGTATAATCTTATATATATTATGTTAAATTTTTTTCATAAATATTATTCTTCCAAACTAATTTTTTTATGTTTATAAATTAATCAATTTTTAATAATTAATATAAATAAGTTTCCGTTCTTTCCAACATAAATATTATATTTAATAAGTTAAGATAAAATATTTGTAACTAAAAGTAAAATTATTCTAAAGTTTAATAAAATATTAGTAAATAAATGAAATGGTTATTATATTCCGTTATGTTGTTAATTGTTTGATTTTTATAGGGATTTGATAACTTATAGATCCCTTGGTAGCTCATCCACAAATTATAAGCATTGAATGAGAGTGATTTCATATATTTTACATATCTCCAAATCTGAGCATACAAAGTGAAAAAGGCAATGATTTTTGTCAAAGCTTTACAAAGTTGTTTTTTAATATTGTAATTGTAAAATGTGAAAATGGAATAATACAAACCATTAAAAAATTATTTGAACAATTAAGGGTTAACAACTACAGATACTCCTTGCTAATTTTAGATGCCAGTGCAGCGGCGACCTTGTGCAGGCTTAGCGGGGGGGCTTCCCTTTTCAAACATAGAGATACGAGTTGGAGGGTAGATCCACTGAAATAAACATTTTCTTGTAATTTCCAGCCCCCTTTCCCGGCGTAAGATAACCACCGAAAAATTAGAACATTCCGGCAGGAGTCTTGCCCATAATAAGCCTATCGGCTTAATTAGATATTCAAAAGTTTAAACTATTTAAATAATCTATATATTGATAAGTAGGAGATATTTTTCCACAGCAATTCAAATTTTTATATTGCTATCAGGATTCAACTGTGTAGTTTTTGAGTCAAACTCATTGACCCATAATTCATGAGTAGTGGTTCACATGAACCCATCTCTCATGAGAATGAATGGAACACTTAGCACTCATTGGATCTAGGTGATGCTCACAGAGGTGAAGCACTGGGACTTCCCGGGAGGTCACCCATCCTAGTACTACTCCAGCTCAAGTGCGCTTAACTACAGAGTTTCCTCCATGGTTAAACCCACTCTACTTGCATCCTCATTTGCAAAACCTTCACCAAGTGTTGTGCCTTATGAACCATTCATTAGAAAGCCCCTTAAGCTCATCAATTGATAAGGAGATATTTTTCCACATCAAGTCAAGTTGTGATATTGCTATTAGGATTCAACTGTGTAGTTTTTGAGTCAAACTCATTGACCCATAATTCATGAGTAGTGGTTCACATGAACCCATCTCTCATGAGAATGAATGGAACACTTAGCACTCATT
>MU220528.1:113787-124191 GCA_018584345.1 Thuja plicata | reverse complement strand
AAAGGGGGGTGTTAGAATTTAATCTTTCCTTGGTTGAAAATATGTAATTAAAGGATAAACCAAGGTATCCTTATTTGTATTTGTCCTCTAGTACAAGTAGGAGGACATGTCACTATTTTATAATTCCTTTAATAAGAAAATTAGATATTCCTCCTTAAGAGGAATCTCACATTTGTCACACACACAATATGAATGTGACATTGATAGAAGATGGGAGTTACATGAAAAATCCTGCACTCATCTCTATTTAAGAGATGCCTCTCACACACTTGCTCTAATAATCTTCTCTTCTTTCTCACTTCTCACATTCTTTGATGACATGTAACTGATTGAATGTTTGACAATGTTAAGTTGAAGATAATGCAAGACATTAAATTAGTTAATGTATTGTATTGTCATTAATGTCAACATAATATAATCTGTATGGTCATGTAAACAATGCCAAAGACTTCAGAGAATCATAGGAACCAAGTCTATGCTATCAGTAATGCATACAAATCAAGTGTTCACTAAGTAACAAACAATACCGACGGAGTGCACCCGACAGACAGAGAAAAATAAAAAAGTTAAAGTGATACCCTACAAGGAAATGCATAGCACTACCGATGAGTAGAGTCACAGTGTTGCTCGACAAGCAAAGAAAAGAGTAACCCGATGGAATAAAATATAGTGTTGCCCGATGGAAAAAGATCACGAAGCTAATTGGAGTCTTGCCGATGGAATTGCCGGTTGTCACCAACAAGTAACTGCAAAGGTGACCGACAAAACAAGAGAGTTCAGAAAATGAAAAAATATCTAGCTGGAAAAGCTAAATATAGACTTAACTGGTTGTTTACTTTGTTCTATTTGACCAAAGATAAGTGATTGATTTAAAGCTGATTTGTACAACTGGCAAGAAGATATCTACGAGACAAATTAGGACTTATGCTTTAAATCTAATTGGCTGGATTGTTTTTCACGCCAAGAATCAAGAAATAATGAATATTATGTCTATATAAGAGACAAGATTAATTCATTTACGTATGGGATTAAGGGGAGTGAATAGAAAGAAGATGTTGAAGAGAAACTAATTAAGAACAACTTCATGCAATCCTAATCAAACAAGATGAAGGAAGAGCTAAGGAATTCTGCAGACACCGATGAACAGTGAGCACAACATCATAGACCAGAAAGCATGGTGCATAAGGATTGAATTGATACATTGGTCAGAGAGGTAATGTACTTAAACAGATCTGAAAATATGCAATTCAAAGTTGCAATATGAACAAGTCATAATGTTTCAGTTTAACCATTGAAGCATCAAGTCTCTTAACCAAGAAGGACTTAACGGTCTTCTATATATTGAGGTACATCTCAAGGAGTGCTAAAAAGGTTGATTAATGAAAGTAGCATTGGATATGCCTGATGCCTATTGACAGTCTAAGAGAGAGGTTGATTCAAGGATGGCAGCATTAGATGCCCGATACTAAGTGACAACCTCTATGTATAAAATCCTCTAACAAGGTCACACCTAACAGTGTGTTTTTAACCTTTAATAGGGTTGGCTCTTAACTGGGTTCACTTCAGAAGAGTGAAAATTTGGGGTATCGGTCCTAGTGGTTTTTCTGTTAAAAGGGTTTCCAGGTTAAAAATCCATGTGTAATGTGTGTATGATTCATTTCTTTACTGTATCTTACATAATTCATTCTGGATTGATCAGTATACTCTGCTTATTTACTAAGTTTCAGTAAACAGTTATACTGCTTATCGGTAATCAAGAAAGAATAAGGATTGACAGAGAAAATCGATAGACAGTTAATCATTATTAGTATTTCATGGCATGCATCTTGTAGGGACATAATTTAATCTGAGGTTTATTGATTGGTGGTTAAAGTTTGAAGGATAAATTTATGAGGCCACTAATTCACCACCCCCCCTCTAAGTTATTACTAACAATTGGTTTTAGAGCTTGTGTGCTTGGAAGGAAGGTTTCAAGACCTAAGCCAAAGATCACTAGATGAACAGACGAGATGTTGCCAAGTTGAACAAAGATAATTTTGCTTCATGGCAGAGCAGGATAAGACTCCACTTATCAAGTATTGGTAATGATGTTACTCAATTCCTAGAAACTGAATATGTGTTTCCCATAGGAGCACCAATAGTCGAACAAATGAGAGAGAAGCATGAACATGATGGAATGATGATAGAGCTTGCTTCCTCACTCTTTGATGCTGAATTTGAATATGTCAAAGAATGCAAAACTACAAAGTAGATGTGGGACAAATTGAAGTTTGTGCATGGTGGTGACAAAAATGTTTTGAGAACCAAGGCAAAAAGCCTTAGAAGAAAGATTGATGATCTCAAAATGAAAGAAGGTGAAAACATCAGTCAGTATAGCACAAGAATCAAAGAAGTAGTCAATTCTATGCAAGGAGTTGGAGGTGTACTCGAAGAAGATACAGTGGTAAGTGAAATTGTAAGAACCTTACTGCCTACTTGTGCTATTAGAGTATCTTCCATTCAATAAATGAGAGAAGTAGCAAATAGCAATGTTACTCTAGATAGTTTAATTGGAAGACTAATTTCATTTAATATGAATAACTTTGATAATAGTGTCTTACCAAATATAGAGTCTGGGTTCAAAACTTCTATGAGAACAAGTAAATCAAGTCACGAAAACACTATGAGAAAATATAGTGTTAGTGAAAATGAAGAAGATGATCTTGATGAAATTGAAGCACTTATGGCTAGAAGAATGCAGAGAGGCAAAGGTAAATACAAAGCTAAACTGCCACTTGTTTTTTTTAATTGCAAAGAGAATGGACACTTTGCTGCAAGATGTACTAACAGAAGAAAAGATGACAGAATTAATGACAAATCATATGAAAAGAAGTCTGACAAAGGTGATTACAGAAGCTACTAATGATAAAAAAGAAGAGATACCCGAGACTATAAGGACAAAGAAAAGAAGGTCAGCTACCTAGAAAAAGACATCAAGATGGTGTTTGTGGCTGTAAAAGATGATTCAGATGATGATGAAGAAAGGTATGTAGAAATAGATCTCATATCTAAAATTAGCAAAAATGATGTTTGGATCATAGATAGTGGCTACACTCACCATATGACCGACGATAAGAAAATTTTTGAGACTTTTGAATACTATAAAGGTGGTTTAGTAAGAATGGGTAATGACACACCCCATCCAGTTGAAGGTAGAGGAACAATAATGTTGAATACGTAGATAAAGTGTGAGAATGTTTATTCAGTAAATGGATTGAATTATAATCTATTGAGTGTTTCTCAGTTGAATAATTCAGGTCACAAAGTAGCATTTGAAAATAAGAAGGTGAAGATCTTCAATAAATTTGGAGATCTGATTGGTACCAGTGAGAAGACAAATGGTAACTTATTCTATCTGAATGATATTGACTCCACTTGTTTGATTGCTACAAACGAAGACATATGGTTATAGAACAAAATAATGTGTCATGTGAACTTTGAAAAAATGATAAATATTAGCAAAAGGATAAATGTCAGAGGCTTACCGACGATGACCAAGCCCGACAATATCATGTGTAAGAATTGTCAAAAAGGAAAAAATGACAAAGTCTAGTTTCAAAAGCAAAACCCATACATCTAATGTAATTCTAGAATTAGTCCATACTGATTTATGTGGACCTATGAGGACAAGGAGTTATTATGGAGATAGATATTTTATTCTCTTTGTTGATGATTACTCTAGAATGATGACAATTATGTTTCTAAAAGATAAATCTGAAGCATTCAAGATGTTTAAATGGTACAAAAAAATGGTTGAGAAGCAAAGTGGTAAGGAGCTAAAATGATTAAGGTCAGATAGAGGAGGGGAATTTATTTTAGATGAATTCACTAACTTTTGTAATGAGCATGGAATCAATAGATAGGTCTATGCACCAAGGACACCATAGCAGAATGGAATTGCCAAAAGAAGGAACAAATCCATAGTTGACTGTGCAAGGACACTAATGATAGAGAAAGGCATCAACCAAATCTTTTGGAGGGAAGCTATCAGTACTATTGTTTACACATTGAACAGAGTACAATTGAAGAAAGACACCAAAAAGACACCTTATGAGCTATGGTATGGATACACACCCAATGTAAGTTATTTCAAAAATTTTGGCAGTCAATGTTATATCTTAAAACATGATAGAAATTGAAAAATTGAATCCAAGAGTGATGAAGGAATTTTTATAGGGTATTCTACCAAGAGAAAGGCGTAAGGCATATAAATGTCTAAACAAAGCCTCTAACAAAATTATTGAAAGTGAAAATGTAAAGATAGATGAATTTGCATAGAAGAATGAACAGGAAAGAACTAAAGAACCAGAGGAATAAAATAAGTTCACTTACAATGAGGAACCTACAACTCTACCCTACCAAAAATGTAGAGCTCCCAAGCAATAGATCATTGCACCCGAGCATCAGGCTGCAAATACCAACGGTCAGGACAATGATCAAGATAATGCGCAAGGTGATGAAGAACATAATGAAGAACAAAACAATGATCAAGCTGATAGACAAAGAGTAGTAACTATAATTGCAAGATATGTAAGAAAGAACCATCCAGAGATATAGATCATAGGAGATAAGAAAGATGGTACAAGAACAAGAAGTAAGTCTCTAAACTCAAGCTGTCTAAATTGTTAGTTTGAGCCAAAATCTGTCAATACTGCACTTGATAATGAAGAATGGATAAGTGCTATGAATGATGAGATTGAGAAAAACAAAACATGGTCACTTGTTACAAGACCAAATGACAAGAATGTCATCAATACAAAATGGATATTCATGAAAAAGATGAATGAGAATGGAGAAGTCACAAGGAATAAAGCAAGACTAGTATGTAAGGGGTATGCACAAGAAGAAGGAATTTACTATGGATAGAGCTTTGCACCCATTGCTAGGCTAGAAGGAATAAGAATATTACTTGCTTATGCTACATATAAAGGATTCAAGGTATATCAAATGGATGTCGAGTGTGCATTCTTGAATGGAATACTTGAAGAAGTGGTATACATTGAACAACCATAAGGGTTTGTTGATCCAGACAAGAGGGACATGGTATGTAGACTTCACAAAGCCTTGTATGGATTAAAACAAGCACCCTGAGCCTAGTATGAAATAACTCATTCCTATCAAATAAGTATTGGATTTGTAAGGACTAGTGAAAACAATAATCTTTATTTGAAGGAAGATACTGATGCTAACACTTTGATTGCTAAGCTATTTGTTGATGACATCATATTTGGAAGCAATGATATGCTATGAAAATAATTTTCTAATGAGATGAGAAAATATTTTGAGATGTCTATGTTTGGAGAGATCAAGTTCTTTCTGGTCTACAGATCATGCAACAATGTGAAGGCATTTTCATTATTCAGTAAAAATACATTAAAGAGGTCCTGAAAATATTCAAGATGGAAGAATCCAAACCAGTTGGAACACCAATGGCTACTGGATGTAAGTTGACAAAGGAGGACAAGACATCAGAGGTACATCAAACTTTGTATAGATCAATGATAGGAAAACTCATGTATGTGGTACATACTAGACCATATATTGCACATGCAATAGGAATAGTTGCTAGATTTTATGCTAATCCCAGGGAATCACATATGACTATTTTGAAAAGAATTCTAAGATATCTAAAGAATATTGAGGAATATGGCTTATGGTACAGAAGAGAAGGTAAATTTGAACTTAAGGTCTTTACCGATGCTGATTAGGATGGAAATATTGATGATCGAAAGAGCACAACTGGATTAACATTCTTCATGGGTGACAGACTTGTCACATGGATCAGCAAGAAACAAGGATACATCTCACAATCGACTATAGAAGCAGAGTATGTTGTTGATGCTGCAAATTTTTCAAATATTGCATGGATCAAATAGTTACTAGAAGGTATGCATATGAAGATCCTAGAACTAGTAATTATCTATTGTGATAATACAAGTGCAATTAATATTTCCAAACAATCTAGTCATGCATGCTAAAACAAAGCATATTGCAATCAAGTATCATTATTTAAGAGAACAAGTTCAGGAAAAAGAGGTGATACTTGAGTATGTGCAATCAAAAGAACAATTGGCCGATATATTCACCAAGCCACTACCCAAGGATGCATTTGAGTACTTGAGAAAGAGACTAGGGGTCAAACCCTTGTCTACTTGTTAGTAAAATGACTGAAGGCTGCATCAGCGTACATATTATCAATAATGTTGATGCAGGCAAAGAGATGAACTTCAAAGCTACATCTATATACAGACAGGTATATAGAAACACCATGCACAATAGCATATAGTTGTATTTCTAATGGAGAAGGGAAATTCAAGGAATATATTATGGATAGAGACAACAGATTGGTTGACATTGATGTCAGATATCAATAAAACACTTGTTTGGCATTACTGTCAAAGGGAGAGAAATTATCCATATTATCACAAATTCTTCAGAGAAGGGAGAAAAAGTATCTATTATCACATTACTCCAATTATTCCAACAGGGAGAGATTATACTCTTAGGGAGAGCTATTATATCAAAAGACTATACAAAGGTAGAGTTAATGACAAGAGAAAAAGACATCAAAAGAGGAGAAAAGTCAGAGGAGAAAATTTGACACCAAGAAAGAACACAATACATTAGAAAAAAAAAAAAAGCTATGAAGAGGTGCAAGAATCAAATCTAAGCTTAAACAGAGCTTACCGATGGTTAGATATTTTTATCGGTTATTAGAACAAAGAGATTAGTAGTTGATGATTCTCAACTGTTGTATTTCATATTGTATTAGAAATAGTATAGTATGATAATATAGTATGTTGCCATCAATGCTAAAGGGAGAGATTGATGACATGTAACTGATTGAAAGGTTGACAATGTTAAGTTGAAGATAATGCAAGGCATTAAATTAGTTAATGTATTGTATTGTCATTAATGTCAAAATAATATAATCTGTATGGTCATATAAACAATGCCAAAGACTTTAGAGAATCATAGGAACCAAGGCCATGCTATCAGTAATGCATACAAATCAAGTATTCATTAAGTGATAAACAACACCGACATAGTGCACCTGACGGACAGAGAAACATAAAAAAGTCATAGTGATACTTGACAAGGAAATGCACAGCACTACCGATGAGCAGATTCATAGTGTTGATCGATGAGAAAAGCAAAGAGTAACCCGATAGAAGAAAATACAGTGTTTCCCAATGGATGGAGATGGATAAGCTAACTAGAGTCTCACCGATGGAACTGTCAGTTGTCACTGACAACTAACTGTAAAGGAGACTGAGAGAACAAGAGAGTTCAGAAAATGACAAAATATCTAGCTGACAGAGCTAAATATAGACTTAACTAGTTTTCTACTTTGTTTTATTCAACCAGAGTTAAGTGATTGATTTAAAGATAATTTGTATAGTTGGTAAGAAGATATCTACAAGACAAATCAGGAGTTATGCTTTAAATCTAATTGGCTAGATTATTTTTCACGCCAAGAATCAAGAATCAAGAAACAATGAATATTATGTCTACATAAGAGACAAGCTTAATTCATTTACGTATGGGATTAAGGGGAGTGAATAGAAAGAGGATGCTGAAGAGAAACTGATGAAGAACAACTTCATATAATCCTGATCAAACAAGCTGAAGGAAGAGCTAAGGAATTTTGCAGACACCGACGAACAGTGAGCACAGCATCACAGAGCAGAAAGTGTGGAGTGCAAGGATTGAATTGATATACTGGTTAGAGAGGTAATGTACCTGAATAGATCTAAAAATCTGCAATTCAAAGTTGCAATATGAATAGGTCATAATGTTTCATTTTAACCATTGAAGCATCAAGTCTTTTAACCGAGCAGGACTTAACAATCTTCTATATATTGAGGTATATCTCAAGGAGTGCCAAAAAGGTTGATTCATGAAAGTAGCATTGGATATGTGATGCCTATTAAAATTCTAAGAGAGAGGCTAATTTAGGGATGACCGAATTAGATTCCTGATACTAAGTGACAACCTCTATGTATAAAATTCTCTAACAAGGTCACACCTAACAGTGTGTTTGTAACCTTTAACATGGTTGGCTCTTAACATGGCTCACTTCAGAAGAGTGAAAATTTGGGGTACTGGTCCAAGTGGTTTTTCTCTTAATAGGGTTTCTACATTAAAAATCCATGTGTTATGTGTGTATGATTCATTTCTTTACGATTTTGTATCTTACATAATTCATTCTGGATTGATCGGTACACTCTGCTTATTTACCGAGTTTAGGTAAATAGTTAAACTGCTTATCGGTAATCAAGAAAGAATAAGGATTGACAGAGAAAACTGACAGACAGTTAATCATTATTAGTATTTCATGGCATGCATCTTGTAGGGACATAATAATTTGAGGTTTATTGATTGGTGGTTAAAGTTTGAAGGATAAATTTTTGAGGCCACTGATTCACCCCCTCCCCCCTATAAGTTATTACTAACATTCTTATCTTGCTCTCAATATTGTATTGAGCTCATTTCTCTCATACTTTAGGCCTTGTACCATATTCATATTCTTCACAAGGGGATTTTCTTATTTTTCCCCTTTCAAATCCTTGTATTCTTGTCTTGGTTCTTGGAGCATTTTGGTGATCTATTGGCTTGATACTTTGAAGTAATTCCTCACTATATCTCTTGGTGAATTTGATAAATTTCTTTCATGCACTCACACTTGGATTATTTCATTTTCTCTACTTCCCTTTTTAATGATTTGTAACAAGATAAAAGTTGAAAAAGTCTTACGATAAGAATTTCCAGCTATTAAATGATGAAGAAACATGTTTGTATTTCCACGGTTTACGAAAACGTGAAATGTGAAAGCAATTTGTACAAATATCAAATGAATAAGACCTCATATTTGATTGTGTAGCGAATAAGACCTCAAAAAACTATAGATTTATTGATTAAAATCCAAAAAAATAAACCCATATCAAAATAAACTCAAAAATAATTAAACAATAATACTCTTGGTCTCATAAACTAATAATCTGATAAATGTCATTAAAGCTTGTTCGTTTATTCATTATTATCATTATTTTCTCTTCTAGCCAATTTTTTTCTTAAAAGAGAACGATGAAGACATCCGCTACAGGAGATAGACTAGGTTTATGTGTACAAATCTACTATCTTAGTTAGAGTCAAACATTGCATGACGAAGAAGAAGATCGGATTTTACGTGATCAACTCATGCCTTCTGCAAACCAATATATTTCCTTGTACGATGAGAAATTAAAAGTAGGAAACTTCCAAGGACATTGGAATTCCTACGACTTCTTCAACACCTCTCATGTTTGACCACGTGAAATTTGATTTTCTTCTTTGGCTACCTCCCCCGGCTGTAAAGATCACACACTAACGCTTGAATCCTAGGCTAAAAGTGTTAAATAGTTAAAGTTGACTTACTTTTTCCAAGCTTGATTTTTTCCTTGATGTGTGATGTTTAAGAGTGGCTGCCTTCCTCTAGTCTCTTAACTACATGAATACATAATTTCTCTTTATATACATATTCCTCCCATTTTTTTTCTTAAACCCAAAGTTTGAATCATCATCTCTCTCTTTTGCACATTCATTTTCAGAAAATAATAGCAGTTATACCTTTTAGAGAGAATCACTATTTCTTTGAGTGATCATGATGTATTGTAATGGAGAGTAGTTCAAGTTGGTTAGTAACAAAGATGCCCTTCATTATATTTATTTCAGTGGGAATAATGTTTAAAGTTGAAAGTGCACAAGGAAGGAGAATTATCAAGAGAAAACATGTGCAAGCAAATTTTTCAGCTCAACTCAGTATTGTGAAAGAGGAGGTGTTGAAGAGTAAGCTCCCATCTAGCCCAAGACATGGATCGGGAAACATATTTGTCAACAATGGTGGTCTCAAAAGTGTTTGGAGACCAAAAAATGTATTGAAGAAGAAGCTTCCATCTGGTCCAAGCCCTAGAATAGGAAACTCATGTATCAACGATGGTGGAGTTAATATTAGGGTTAGGAATATAACGTTGTTAAGGAATAAGCTTCCATTTGGTGATAGCCCTAGATCAGGTCACTAATTAACTAGTTATCGGTCACATAATAGTTTTTACTTTCATGCAAATTTATTCTCCTACAACAAAGGAAACTATTCTTTTTGGTTAGATTAAGATTTTGTTTTAATTAATGTACAAGTCATTCAAACATGATAGAGAGATGTGGGTAAAATTTGAAATTCAAGTACTTGGATCAACAAGCGTTTGGAAAATATTAATGTAAACTTATTCCCCAAAATTCATGTTTTACATTCAATATTATTTAGTTGTCTTTTACTTCATGCTCATGCATGAAATATCTTCTAATATTTTTTGGGTGCCTTCCTAA
>MU220528.1:78575-103167 GCA_018584345.1 Thuja plicata | reverse complement strand
AAAATGCTCTCTGTCTCATCCTGAACTGATTGAGTTTCACCATTGAGTAACCTTGTTAACCTTTTCTTGGTCTTGAAAGTCAGTCTAATTTACTTAAGATTCTCTTTTATTTCCTCATTTGGCATTTCTGGTTATAATTGGACTAAAACCTATTGTTGTAAAAGGATGAGGGGATCTATCCTTTTAACTCAAAGAGCTTTACTAAATTTGTGCATACTAAACAAAACTTCATCCTCAATCTTTTTTTGGTCCTCTTCATTGAACTTGTCATAATGCTTCTTAGCATCAACCAATACACCCCACTTTCTAACTTTATCCACTATTCTATCTATTGAAATAAATTTTCTCAAATTATCCTTAAAAAATTTTAGGGTAGGGGGTCTAACTACCTTTGAAATTTTGCCACTTTCCCTCAACTTCTTCTTCTCTTCATCATAATTTGTACCTTTTTCTTCTACTTATACTTCAACCTTCTTAAACCTTTGTGTCTTTTTCTTATTCTTTTTGATAGAGACTCCTCTTGTTACAATGGACTCCTTCACTTTTGTAGGTTCTGGTTTTGAAGGTTTTCGCTTCTCCTTCACTGGTTCCATTTATGGAGAAGAGATCTTCTCCTTCTTCAATATTATAGATGTGGCACTTCTTGTTTGTCTACCGGCTAGGGCAGTATCAGTTGTAGAAGAGATAACTTCTACAGTGTCATCTTCAGCTATTGCTATTGCTCCATATGTTCCAGCCTTCTCTATAGCTGTTAGTAATAACTGAGAGGGGGGGTGAATCAGTGGCCTCAAATTTATCCTTCAAACTTAACCACCAATCAATAAATGTCAGATTATTATGTCCCTACAAGATGCATGCCATGAAATACTAATAATGATTAATTGTTTGTTGGTTTTCTCTCTCAATCCTTATTATTTCTTGATTACCGATAAGTAGTATAACTATTTATCGAAACTTAGTAAATAAGCAAAGTATACTGATCAATCCAGAGTTAGCTATTTAAGATGCAAAGCAGTAAAGAAATGAATCATACACACATAACACATGAATTTTAATGTGGAAACCCTGTTAAGGGAAAAACCACCAGGACTGGTACCACAAATTTTCACTCTTCTGAAGTGAGCCCTATTAGGAGCCAACCCTGTTAGAGGTTACAAACACACTATTAAGTGCGACCTTGTTAGATGATTTTATACATAGAGGTTGTCACTTAGTATCGGGCATCTATTTCTACCATACTTGAATTAGCCTCCTTCTTAGGCTTTCAATAGGTATCAGGCAAGTCCAATGCTACTTTCATGAATCAACCTTTTTGGCACTCCTTGAGATGTACCTCAATATATAGAAGACTATTAAGTCCTACTCGGTTAAGAGACTTGACGCTTCAATGGTTAAACTGAAACACTATGACCTATTCATATTGCAGCTTGAATTGCAGATCTATTTAAGTACATTACCTCTTTGACCAATGTATCAATTCAATCCTTGTACTCCACACTTTTTGCTCTATGATGTTGTGCTCACTATTCATCGGTATCTACAAAATTCCTTAGCTCTTCCTTCAACTTGTTTAATTAGCATTGCATGAATTTGTTCTTCATCAGTTTCTCTTCAGCATCCTCTTTCTATTCACTCCTCTTAATTGCATTCGTAAATGAATTAAGCTTGTTTCTTATATAGACATAATATTCATTATTTCTTGGTTCTTGATTCTTGGTGTGATAAACAATCTAGCCAATTAGATTTAAAGCATAACTCCTAATTTGTCTCGTAGATATCTTCTTGCCAATTCTACAAGTCATCTTTAAATCAATCACTTATCTCTTGTCAAATAAAAAAAAGTAGACAACCAATTAAGTCTATATTTAGCTCTGCCAGCTGGATATTTTTTCATTTTTTGAACTCTCTATTCTACCGGTCACCACTACAATTAGTTTTCGGTGACAATTGACTAACCCATCAATGAGACTCCATTTAGCTTTGTGATCTTCGTATGTCGGGCATCATTAGAATTTTACTCATTGGGCAACTTTGCATATTCGATCGTCAGGTGCTTTAAGTCTTTAGCTCATCGGGAAACCTTCTGACTTTACTTGTTGATAATTCTATGGTTTTTCTTTGTCAAGAAACACATAGCTTCTTATCCTCAGGTATCACTATGATTGTTCTTCTTTCCTCTGTCCGATGGTGTGCACTCCATCGGTGTTGTTTGTCACTTAGTGAATACTTGACTTTTATGTATTGCTAAAAGCATAAATTTGGTTCCTTTGGTTCTCTGAAGTCTTTGGCATTATGTACATGACCGTACAGATGATATCAAGTTGACATCAATGAAAATATAGTACATTAACTGATTTAATGACTTGCATTATCTTTCAACTTAACATTATCAAACATTCAATCAGTTATATGTCATCAATCTCTCCCTTTGGCATTGATGGAAACATATTATATTATCACACTATACTATCTCTAATACAATATGAAATACAATAGTTGAGATTAATCAAACTACCAATCTTTTTGTTCTATTAAACGATAAATGTCTAACCATCGGTAAGCTTTGTTTTTGCTTAGATTCTTGCAGCTCTCTATATTTTGATGTGTTGTGTTCTCTCCTTGTGTCAATTTATCTCCCTTGACTGTTCTTCTATTTTGATGTGTTTTTTTCTTGTCAGCAATTCTCCCTTTGTATAATCTTTCCATACAATTTCTCTCCCTAAGGATATAACCTTCCCCTGTTGGAGTAATGTGATAATGGATAATCTAATTCTTTTTTGAAGAACGTGATAATATGGATAATCTCTCTCCCTTTGACAACAATGCCAAAAAAATATCTGACATTAATGTCAAGCAATCATTTCTCTCCATCCATAATATATATTTGTTGAATTTCCCTTATCCATCAGTAATACAACAATATGCTCTGGTGCTCGGTGATGATATATACTTGTCTATATATAGATGTAGCCTTGAAGTTTATCTCTTTTCTTGCATCAACATTAATGATATTATGATAATATGTAGTCTGATGCAGCCTTATAGTCATTTTACTAACTGGTAGACAAGGGTTTGACCCCTATTCTTTTTCTCAAGTACTCAAATGCATCCTTGGGCAGTGGCTTGGTGAAGATATCAGCTAATTGTTCTTTGGATTGCACATACTCAAGTGTCACCTCCTTTGCTTGAACTTGTTCTCTCAAATAATGATACTTGATGGCAATGTGTTTAGTCTTAGCATGCATGACTGGATTCTTGGAAATGTTTATTGCACTGGTGTTATCACAATAGGTAATTACTGGTTCTAGGATCTTCATATGCATACCTTCTAGTAACTATTTGATCCATGCAATATTTGAGCAATTTGCAGCAGCAGAAACATACTCTACTTCTACAGTAGACTGAGAGATGTATCCTTTCTTTTTGCTAATCCATGGGACAAGTCTGTCACCCATAAAGAATGCTCCTCCAGTTGTGCTCTTTTGGTCATCAAGATTTCCTGCCCAATCAACATCGGTAAACACCTTAAGTTGAAATTTGCCTTCTCTTCTATACCATAAGCCATATCCCTTGGTATTCTTTAGATATCTTATAATTCTTTTCACAACAGTCATATGTGATTCTCTGGGATTAGAAGAAAATCTTGCAACTATTCCTACTGCATGTGCAATATCTGGTCTAGTGCGTACAACATATATGAGTTTTCCAATCATTGATCTGTACAAAGTCTGATTTACCTCTGATGTCTTTTCCTCCTTTTTCAACTTACATCTAGTAGCCATCGGTGCTCCAACTAGTTTGGAATCTTCCATCTTGAATATTTTTAGGACCTCTTTAATGTATTTGGATTGTGTAATGAAAACACCTTCACATTGTTGCATGATCTATAGACCAAGAAAGAACTTGATCTCCCCAAATATTGACATCTCAAACTCTTTTCTCATCTCATTAGCAAATTATTTACATAACATATCATTTCCTCCAAATATGATGTCATCAACAAATATTTTAGCAATCAAAGTGTTAGCATCAGTATCTTCCTTCAAATAAAGATTATTGTTTTCACTAGTCCTTACAAATCCAATACTTATAAGATAGGAATGAAGTCATTCATACCAGGATTTAGGAGCTTGTTTCAATCCATACAAGGCTTTATGAAGTCTACATACCATGTTTCTATTGTTTGGATCTACAAAACCTTCTGGTTGCTCAATGTATACCTCTTCTTCAAGTATTCCATTTAGGAATGCTGACTTGACATCCCTTTGGTATACCTTGAATCCTTTGAATGCAACATAAGCAAGTAGTATTCTTACACCTTCTAGCCTAGCAATGGGTGCAAAGGTCTCTCCATAGTCAATACCTTCCTCTTGTGCATACCCCTTGCATACTAGTCTTTCTTTGTCTCTTGTGTCTTCTCCATTCTCATTCAGCATGTTCCTGAATATCCATTTAGTACCAATGACATTCTTGTCATCTGATCTTGGTACACTCACCATGTCTTATTTTCCTCAATCTTCTCAATCTCATCATTCATAGCACTTATCCATTCTTCATTATCAAGTGCAGCATTGATAGATTTTGGTTCAAACTCACAAATTAAGCTTGTGTTTAGAGACGTACTTCTTGTTCTTGTACCACCTTTCTTATCTCCTATGATATCGATCTCTGGATGGTTCCTTCTTACATATCTGGCAAGAACTGGTTCATCTCTTTGTCTATCATCTTGATCATCATTTTGTCTTTCATTATGTTCTTCATCACTCTGTACATTATTTTGATTATTATCTTGACCGTCAGTATTTGTAGCCTGACCATCGGTTACAACATTTGTTGCTCTAGAATTAAGCATTATTTCTTGGGCAGAGTGTTAGGTTCTTCATAGTATACAAACTTGTTGTAGTCCTCTAGTTCTTTTGTGCTTTCCAGCTCATTAATTTATGCAAATTCATCTATCTTCACATTTGCACTTTCATCAATTTTGTTAGAAGTCTTAATAAGACATTTATAAGCCTTTATTTTGGTGGAATACCCTAGAACGATACCTTCATCACTCTTGGTGTCAAGCTTTCCATTTCTATCATCCTTTAAGATATAACATTGACTACCAAATATTTTGAGGTAACTTACATTGGATGTTTTACCATACCATAGCTCATAGGGTGTCTTCTTTGTGTCCTTCAATTATACTATGTTTAATGTGTAGAAAATAGTACTGATAGCTTCCCTCCAGAAGATTTAGGTGATGCCTTTCTCTATCATCAGTGTTCTAGCACAATCAACTATATTGGATCTATTACTTCTCTCAGCAATCCCATTTTGATGTGGTATTCATGGTGCAGAAACCTATCTTTTTATACCATGCTCATTGCAGAAATTAGTGAATTCATCTGATATAAACTCTCCTCTATCTGTTCTCAAGCATTTCAAATCCTTACCACTTTGTTTCTCTACCATAGCATTGTACCATTTAAACATATTGAATGCTTCAGATTTATCTTTTAGAAACATAACTGTCATCATTCTAGAGTAATCATCAACAAAGAGAATAAAGTATCTATCTCCATAATAACTCTTTGTCCTCATTGGTCTACATAGATCATTATGGACTAATTCTAGAATATCATCAGATGTATGGGTTTTACTTTTGAAACTAGAGCTTGTCATCTTACCTTTTTGACAATTCTTTCACATGATGTTGTCGGGCTTTAACATTGTCGGTAAGCCTCTTACATTTCTCCTTCTTCTTATTTTCATCATGTTGTCAAAATTCACATGACACAATCTTTTGTGCCACAACCATATGTCTTTGTTTCTAGTCATTAAGCAAGTGGTGTTAGTATCATTTAGATAGAATAAGTTACCTTTTGTCTGTTCACCGTTACCATTCAATCTTCCTAATTCATTGAAGATCTTTGCCTTGTTATTCTCAAATGCTACTCTATGACCTAGATTATGCAGCTGAGAAACACTCAACAAATTATAATTCAATCCTTTTACCCAATAAGCATTTTCACATTTAATCAGGATATTCAAAATTATAGTTCCTTTACCTTCAATTGGACAAGGTATATCATTACCCATTCTTACTATACCACCATTATAATACTCAAAAGTGTTAAAATTTTCTTTGTCAGCAGTCATGTGGTGAGTACATCCACTATCTATAATCCAGATGTCATTCTTGATAACCTTAGATATGAGTGTAGTTTCTACATACCTTTCATCTTCATCTAAATCATCTTTCATAGCCACAAACACCACCTCAATGTCTTCATCAGGTTTGGTATCAGTATCTTCATCTTTGCAAATAGCTAGGTAGTTGGCTTTCTTCCCTTTGTCCTTGTAGTCTCAGGTATCCCTTCTTTCTAATTGTCGATAACTTTTGTTATCTTTGTTATCACCTCTGTCAGATTTCTTCTCAAAAGATCTCATTAACTCTGTCATCATTTCTTCTATTAGGACATCTTGCAACAAAGTGTCCAATCTCTTTACAATTAAAGCATACAAGTGGTAACTTGTCTTTGTATTTTCATTTTCCTCACTACATTCTTCTAGCCATAAGTGCTTCTATTTCATCTAGATCTTCTTCTTCACTTTCACTTTCACTATCTCTTCTAGATGTGTGTCTATGACTTGATTTTCTTATTCTCATAGAAGATTTAAATGCAGACCCTAAGTTTGGTAAGAAAATATTATAAAATTTATTTATCTCAAATGAAATCAGTCTACCAATTAAACTAACAAGAGTAACTATATTATTTTCTACTGCTCTCATTTCTTGAATGGAAGAAACTATAATAGCATATACAAGCAGTAAGGTTCTTAATATTTTACTTACCACGGTCTCCTCTTCAAGTGTACCTCCAACTCCTGGTATAGCATTGACTACTTCTTTGATTCTTGTGTTGTATTGTGTGATGTTTTCTCCTTCTTTCATTCTGAGATCATCAAACTTTCCTCTAAGACTTTCTTCCTTGGCTCTCAAAACATGTGTATCACCACCATGTACAAGCTTCAGTTTATTCCACGTCTTCTTTGCAGTTTTGCAATCTTTGACATCTTCAAATTCAGCATCAGAGAGTGAGGAAGAAAGCTTTATGACCATGCAGTTGTGCTCATGCTTCTTTCTCAATTTTTCTACTATTAATGCTCCTGTGGGAAACACATATTCAGTATCTAGGAATTGAGTAACATCATTACCAATACTTGATAAGTGGAGTCTTATCCTGCTTTTCCATGAAGCAAAGTTATCTTAGATTAACTTGGGCACATCTCATTTGTTCATCTTGTGATCTTTATCTTAGGTCTTGAAACCTTCCTTTGTAAGCACACAAGCTCTGATACCAATTGTTAGAAATAACTGAGAGGGGGTGGGTGAATCAGTGGCCTCAAATTTATCCTTCAAACTTAACCACCAATCAATAAATCTTAGATTATTATGTCCCTACAAGACGCATGTCATGAAATACTAATAATGATTAACTGTCTGTTGGTATTCTTTGTCAAACCTTATTCTTTCTTGATTATCAATAAGCAGTATAACTATTTACCGAAACTCAGTAAATAGGCATAGTATATCAATCAATCCAGAGTTATCTATGTAAGATGAAAAATAGTAAAGAAATGAATCATAGACACATAACACATGAATTTTAACGTGGAAACCATGTTAAAGGAAAAACCACTAGGACCGGTACCCCAAATATTCACTCTTCTGAAGTGAGCCCTGTTAGGATCCAACCCTGTTAAAGGTTACAAACACACTATTAAGTGTGACCTTGTTAGAGGATTTTATACATAGAGGTTGTCACTTAGTATCGGGCATCTATTTCTACCATCCTTGAATCAACCTCCTTCTTAGAGCATCAATAGGTATCAGGAAAGTCCAATGCTACTTTTATGAATCAACCTTTTTGGCACTCCTTGAGATGTACCTCAATATATAGAAGACTATTAAGTCCTACTCAGTTAAGAGACTTGGTGCTTCAATGGTTAAACTGAAACACTATGACCTATTCATATTGCAACTTTAATTATAGATTTTTCAGATCTATTTAAGTACATTACCTCTCTGACCAATGTATCAATTCAATCCTTGTTCTTCACACTTTCTTCTCTGTGATGTTGTGCTCACTGTTCGTTGGTGTCTGCATAATTCCTTAGCTCTTCCTTCAGCTTTTTTGATCAACACTACATGAAGTTGTTCTTCATCATTTTCTCTTCAGCATCTTCTTTCTATTCACTCCCCTTAATCCCATTCGTAAATGAATTAAGCTTGTCTCTTATATAGACATACTATTCATTATTTCTTGGTTCTTGATTCTTGGCATGATAAACAATCCAGCCGATTAGATTTAAAGCATAACTCCTAATTTTTCTCATAGATATCTTATTACCAACTATACAAATCATCTTTAAATCAATCACTTATCTCTGGTTGAATAAAACAAAGTAGACCACCAGTTAAGTCTATATTTAGCTCTGCCAGCTAGATATTTTGTTGTTTTCTGAACTCTCTATTCTGTCGGTCACCACTACAGTTAGTTGTTGGTGACAATTGACTGATCCATCAGTGAGACTCTAGTTATCTTCATGATCTCTATCCATCGGGCATCATTGGAATTTTACTCGTCGAGCAACTCTGCATCTTTGGTCATCGGGCACTTTGAGTCTTTAGCTCGTCGGGCAACCTTCTAACTTTTCTCGTCAGGCATTCTATGGTTTTTCTTCATCAGGAAACACTATTTTTTTTATCTTTGGGTATCACTTTTAGTGTTCTTCTTTGCTCTATCTAACGGTGTGCACTCCGTTAGTGTTGTTTGTCACTTAGTGAATACTTGACTTTTATACATTTCTAAAAGCATAACTTTGGTTCTTTTGGTTCTCTGAAGTCTTTGGCATTATGTACATGACCATACAGATGATATCGAGTTGACATCAATGACAATACAATACATTAACTAATTTAATGACCTACATTATCTTTCAACTTAACATTATCAAACATTTAATTAGTTATATGTCATCAATAGCATGTCTTACTCTTTCCTTTTCAATGACTTCATATGTGAAGCCTTTCTTTAGAGAAAATTGTTCAACCTCCTTTCTGATTTTCTTCTCAATCACTAGAATTTCATTCAATTTTATATGAACTTTGATGCTCTTTGTTGTTTCCCAAATCAACAAATTGTAAATCATATGAACTTTCCAACTCAATTATTGGATTTTCCAACTAAATTGGTCAACGAACGGGAGTGATCGACTATGATCCTCCTCCCCTGCTCTTTAGGCTATACAAAACCAAGGAGGGTGGGACTATACCTTAACCAAACTTCCTGGTTTAAGATTTTTATAGCAAATAGAAATATATATGAAACTTAGGTAATGTCTCAAGATGGCAAGTGAATTCTTGAGAATATCAAATTGTGAATATAACAAGTGAATATCTGAATAATGCTTTTGAAAGAATGCTTTATAATATTGTATTTCTTGTAATTGAATGAATGTGTAAATAAATGCTTTGTTGTGTAAATGAATTGTAAAATGTAAATATGATTATTGACTGAAAATGTCCTGAAGATTCTTGATAAAAAAACCTTAAATCAATATTAGACTAGTGAATTTATCCTCTGTAGAGTATTATCAAGTTAATTTAAAATGATCGTACATATAACCTTGTGAGACAGTTTTAAAAACTTAATTCTCAAGTAAGACCATCACCCCAAAGGAATCTATATGCATAATAATTTAAATATTCTATTACAATTATCCTGATGGATTTTAACTTCTTTACAAAAGACCAATAAGACAAAGTGAAGCCTTGACAACCAATCTTCAAACTGATGATCAAACTGAAACTAATTCAAATTATCATTTCATATGATAGAACATTGAAGCACCTAAATGAAATTGATTATCACAAAGAACTGATCAATTTAAATTAAGACAAATACCATCAAGAATGAAAGGACAACATGAATTATAGTGAAATAACTGTGATTAAATCCACGTGAATACAAACTATGTAATTTCTTTTCTTGAGTCATGCACCTTCAAGAGAAAAGACCAAAATGTATTATATAAAAATTATATTCGTGATTCTTTTATTCATCTCCTCTTAGAAATAAAAATGATCCCCTATATGTAAACAAGGATTCATTTTGGGTGAAAAGGTATACCCTTTCACAAAGACTTGTAAACTCTTAACTGACAACTAAAACAATCTCACATAACAGAGTGATAACATATAAAAAATCCTAAACATAACATTTTGAAACATTTCAACAAAAGGACTATTCCCCCCACCAACTCGCCACATCTCTTGATATGCTCTAAGAATTCTTTAGGGGCATATGTATCTATATCATGGATGATATCCCTGACTATGATCTCTAGCACAATGAACCGTTCCATATGTAATATTTGTATCCTTTTATCCTGTGAATCCTTCCATACTAATTGCCGCTAACAAGATCCTACACAGATAAAAATAAGTAAATCATATATTGATTTAGGAAAATTAAAAATTTAACTATTGTTAAGGAATGTTTGGAGAATGATTTGCATCCTTCTTCATAAATTTCCAGTCACATGGAAAGTACTTGATTATCCACAGATTCTATTCTTCAGAGTTTCAGAAATCACACTTCCTTCCTCCATTCTTCGATGGATACACTATCCATAAGTTCTCTTCTTTGGATTTTTGGAAATCAAACTTCCTTCCTCCATTCTCTTATGGATGATGTCGTACTTTAAATGCTTCCATTCTGACCAAATATTTTTATGATGTATACCTTCTTTTATCATTTTCCAATTGGGTCCAACTTATTTATCTTTGCTTTGTCTTCTTTGACACATTTACAAATTCAAAATGTGTGGGTCCCAACCTTCATTTTGGAATTTTGGGAATTCCCTTACTCCGCTTTTAATCTCAATCATTAGCATCCAAAAAATAAGGACTTAAACTCTTATCTCTAAAAGTCACGCCGATGTATTCATCGGGAATTAGAGGAGTTCAATACATATCTCAATGGCTTTAGAAAAAATAGCAAATGATATCACGGGAATCTGCAAATTGGAAGATGACAACTTTATGATATACAAAATCCATAGAAACAACTGAATTGACATAAGAATTCTCCAGTGCAAAGAAATTATGATCGAAAAATACTTACCTAGAATAATTCCGCTTCTGCAAATTTTAAAACACATACATATCTCAAAATTGACCACTTATTACATACATCACAACATGTTCCTGACAGTTGGAAATGGAATAACATACTCTATCATAAGTGGTGCACATGATTGTGTGAAGAAATTTGCTTCATGGCATGAAAATTAGAACTCTAAATTTTGCAAAAATTAGGGTTCCAACAATGGCTCAAGTTCTGGGGACGTATGCTCCATGTAAGCATTGCGAGATCCTATCTATCTCTGGAGAGCATACCATTATTATCTATTTATAATAAAAAAAAATAGAAATAATATAAAATAGTAAAATAACCTCTACTTTCTACATAAGAAATTACTCCCTAATTTTCTTCAAGAGAAGAAGTGTTTCAAGTATTGCCCATGTACTGGGAGCTCCTGAATTTGTCCATCAGTATTCTATAAAAAAATATGAATTTTATCCTTCTTTTTCCACAACGTATAATGTCCAAGCCACAATTCCTTAAATTTTCCATGTTTCTCCTTGTCTTGATCCTTTGCATTCTATTTCAGCACCCAATCACCAACTTTGAAAGTTCTGTCATATGCCTTTTTATCATGCAACAATTTCATCTATTTTTATTTTCTGATGTTTTTAGATCTTGAGCTTCTCTTCTAATCCCATCTAATTTTGTTAATTTCTATAGTCTATCATCCATAAAATTTATATCATCATTTTTTTTTCTTTTGTGGTGAATCTGTATATAGGGAGAGAAATATCCAAAGGCAATCTAGCTTTCTTCACATAGACTAACTCATATAGAGAGAATCTTGTAGAATTCTTTTTAGTAATCCTATCAGCCCATACTACTAAATTCAATTTTGTATCCCAAGACTTTTTATTTTTATCCAGCATCCTTTTATTATTTTTAAAATGTTTTTGTTACTGGGTTCTGCCTGGTCATTCCCTTGAGGATTATAAGGTGAGTAATATGATAGAACAATCCCATAACACTCACAAAAATCAAAAAATTCTTTGGATTAGAAACACAATCAAATTATCCACCACAATTTTATAAAGAACCCCAAACCTGGTCAGAATGTTTTCCATTAAAAAATTTATGACCACCTTGCTAGTAGCCTGCCTGGTAGGTATTGCTTCAACCCATTTGGTAAAATAATTTGCGGCCACTAATATTCATCTATGTCCACCACTTGATTTATCATAAATCTCCCCAATGAAGTCAATGCCCAACATTTGGAAAGGTTATTCAGTGTGTAGGGGCCTAAGAGGTAAAACATCATCATATTTTAATTTTCTCGAAAACTTCTAATAAGGATCATATTTTCTTACATAAGTATGGAAATCTCTGAAAATATGCATCCAGTGATAACCGACATGCAATATTTTGTGTGTTGTATTCTTAGCTAAGAAATTTCCTCCACAAATTCCCTCATGTAATTCTTTAAGGAATTGATTTGCTTGGCCATCATCCACACAGAACAATAAGACATGATCTTTGTTTTCCCAATATAAATCTCCCTGAATTAATATGTATCTAGATTCTTGAAGTTTTATTGTTCTATTCTGACTTCCAATTAATCCTTCTCAGAATTTCATATGCTTCATGTAATACATGAAATCCTTGTACCATGGGCAATGTTCTAAGCTGACCACATTATTTTCTAATTCCACTTGAGTCACATGAACTACTTCTATGTTTGAATCAACCATGAACTTTTCCAAGCCTCGACCTCTCACAATCTTAGTAATTTGAATATCTATATTAAATTCTTGAACTTGGTTAATCCACCTACATATTTGGCCAGTGGTCTCTATTTTCTTAAATATATCTTGGACAACTCCATTAGGTACATAAGCCACTACATTTCTACCAACCAAGTACGGTCTAAAATATTTAACTGCCTTGATCAATGCATATGTTTTTTTATCATTGATGTCATAATTCAATTTTATTTCTTGTAGAGTCTTGCTAAAAATTCAATAGGTTGGTCATGGCCTTCATCATTCTTTTGTAACATCACAACTTCTATTGTGTGAAAAGAGGCAAACAAAGATATCTGGAAAGTTTTTGACAAATCATGAAATTTTAGGATAGGAGCCTCCTTTATGGCCTTCTTGATATTAGAAAAATCTCTGAGTGCTTCATTATTCCAATGGACCTCTGCTCCTTTCTTAAGCATCTTTTCAATGGGCTTGAAATTTTTTGAGAATTTTGAAACAAAACATCTGACAAAGTTAATTTGACCAAAAAATGATTGTACAACCTTTACAATTTTAGGAACTTGAATTTTTTCCATTGGAACTATCCTTTCTGGATTTATTCTTACCCCCTCTCTGGATACAATATGACCTAGCAGTTTCCCTTCTGTGACTCCAAACTGACACTTCCTCAGGTTGAGTGATATTCCATATTCCAGGGCCCTCAAGAAGATTTTTTTAAGATGGTAGCAATGGTCTTCTTGTTTCTTGGAGTATGTATTTAGATCATCCTAGTATATGGAAAAGATAACATCAATCAAACCTTCAAAAGTTACATCCATGACACTTTGGAAAGTAGCACTAGTATTTGTAAGCCCAAAAGGCATTCTTACATATATGTATGTTTCCCATGGTGTTGTGAAAGTTTTCTTATACTTATATGATATCCTCACCTTCACTTGGTTGTAACCTGAGAATCTATCCATCATGGACAACAATTCATTCCCTGTTACTTTCTACAATAATGCATCCATGTTAGGCAAGGCATAATTATCATTCATAGATGATACATTTAAATTCCTAAAGTCTACACAAAGTCTTATATCATGATTTTTCTTTCTGACTGGAACCAAATTTGATACCCATGTTGAATTTCTGATTAGCTTGATTATCCTAACATACCTTAACTTCATCAGTTCTTCTTTCATCTTTGGAGCCAAGGTTGGATTTATGGGATGCCACCATTGCCTAAATGGTTTTGCATCTGGTTTCAAAGGAATATCATGCTGGAAGAAATCTTCCATGTATGCTTTGAGGTCATCATATGACCATGCAAAGACATGTTTATACTTTATCAGTAAAGATATTAGATCGACTCTTATTTTAGGAGTAATTTTTTTGCCAATGTAAACTTCTTTAGGTGTATGATTATTTCCAAGGTTTATTTGTTACTCTAAAAAATGAGAGTGTCTTTCTGATTGTCCATAGCTATGGATTGTAAGTCACAAACATCCTTCACCAAGTTACCATGATCTATCGCTGTTGAAAATGGTATGGTAGGGATGTTATTGGAAAATCCACCATTACCAAACATGTTTGGTATAGACCATGTGGAGACCCATGACATAAAGGGCCCATCATAAAGTAAATAATCGCCATCGCACAATTTACAAACCCCACCATGAGAATCTAACCCAATCATAAGTTGAGGATTAGAGTGCCATGATAAATGTCGATCTTGTCGACTATGAATATTTATGGAGAAAGGAAAAACAAGACACTCTTGTTGTATGTTATGAGAATTTGACATAGAGAGTGTTGGAACTCTACCTCCCACACATCTTTGAAAAAACATGTGGAGAACTCTCCACTCCCAGATGAATTGCCTTGTCAAGACATAGAGGATGGTGAAGAAATGGGGATAGGAAATAAAATAGAGGTGGGAGTGCTAGAAGGAAATATATAAGGTATTTTAGCTATGTAAACCTATGAAGAGTTGTATGAGGAACCAATTCCATTATTAGCAATGTCTTTTAGAGGGATGTATTCTTTGATATGTGTTTCGTCTTTCAAACCAGAAAACGTTGTTTCATTAAAACCACATCTCTACTTTAAATGATCCTCTTATCAGCTAAAATCCACAATATAAACCCAAATTGATCCTCTCCATACCCAAAAAATATGTATTGTTTTGATTTGGGATCGATATTGGTCCTTTTCTCCTTATGAGCATGTACAAAACCTTGACATCCAAAACCCTGAAGGTGTGAATATGAAACTCGTCTTCCCAGTCATTCCTCTTCTATAATTCTGAAATCCAAGCAAAATGAAGGACCCAGATTGATTAAATACATTTCTTTGTTACATGCTTCATCCTTGAATTATTTTCCTAAACCAACATTAGAAATCATACATCTAGCTTTCACAAGAAATATTTTATTGAGTTTTTCCGCTGCCCCATTTTCTTGAGGGGTAAAGGGAACAACCTTGACCCTTTGATTGTCATTATTTGCAAAAAAACTATCAAAATACAAGGAACAAAATTCTTCTCCACTATCAATATTTAAGTATTTTATTTTGCTTTCAATTTGATTTTTAACAAGTCATTTAAAGAGTTTAAACTTCAAAAACACTTCATATTTTTTATCAATCATAGAAATCCAAACTTTTCTTGTACAATTATCAAGGAAAGTAACAAAGTTGTTTGTGCTTCCTAAATAGGTTACCTTAGTATCACCAAAGACATTTGAATGTACTATTTCAAATGGTGTTTTCATAGTCTCATCTCCATCCTTCAAGAAGATGACTCACCTTAGTTTTCCATAAAGGCAATGTTCTCAAAACTCCAAGTTTACTAATTGTAGACCCGATAGTTGTTCTCGTTTGAGCATAACCTCAAGTCCTTTCTTACTCATGTGGCCTAACCTTTTATGCCAAAGTTTCGCATCACTTCCCAAAATAGTTATAGAAGCTCTCACTTAAATAGGAATCTCTAAAATATGCATAATTACCAACTTTATTACCCTTGGAAATAACCATGGAGCCTTTTGTTATCTTCCAAGCATCCACAAAGAAGAAAGTATGGCATCCCTATGTGTAAATATGACTAACATAAATCAGAGTTTGCTTCAATTTGGGAACATGGAGAACATATTTCAACAACCATTTACTTCCTCCTTCTATATGTAAGAAAATGCCACCATTTCCAATTATCTCACATGCTTTAATGTCTCCTAGAAACACTTTTCCAAACTGTCCTTCATCGTAGTTGTAAAATATTATGTACAAGAGGTAGCATGAAAAGAGGATCCAAAATCTAACACCCAAGTGATTGAAGTGGTCTTAGATGTTGAAAGGATTAGAATAAAATCATCCTTGTACTAATTCATACTGGCTTCACTGTTTCACACTCTTTCTTGTTCCTTTTTGTAAGACCGACAATTTTTCTTTGTGTGGCCAGCCTTACCACAAAACCAACATTCTCCATTTCCGCCCCTTGACTTTGACCTTTTAGAATATTTAGATCTTCTCTAGTTATTATTATTGCCTCTATCATAACTTCTTCTCCTATTTTTAGTTTTGACCATGGTTAAAGTGTCACCAGATGATAGCTCATGAATTTTTCTTCTCATATCTTCGCTGAGAAGAATGGCTACAACATCATCAAAAACTAATTTAATTTTTCCTGAAACTGAAGTGTTGATCAGTGTCACAACTCCATCCCAGATACTTGGTAAGGAACATAATAAGAGAATGAATTTTTTCTCATCTTCTTGTGCCATATCCACCAAATTTACTTGTCTAACAAGAGTGTTAAACTTATTAATATGGTTTTCCCTTATTTCACCTTCCTTCATATTGAGTTTATATAAGGCTTTGAATATTGTATTTTAATATTTTTGAATGCCAAATTTGACTCTTTGTATAAAATAACTCGGTTTCAATTCAAGCTGGAGTCTATGGACGACACCCTACCATTCATCATATGCATCATATCCCTGCTAGAACATTCAGGTTCAACATATTTGATTGTCTCACTGTTATTATCGCTACTAAGTATTTTGATGACACATGGACATCTGAGATATGTTTGAGTTTTATATAATTTAGTGCCAGTTCTATTTTATACGGTCATGTCTTCTACGGGATTATGGGTATGTCCTTACCATTGCTTTTAAGACTCCATCACATCATCCAACATTGAAGTCATTGTTTCTTTGCCACAGGACCCATATACTCCCATCAATGACATTTTTGGTGTTCTCTCTATTCATCACATTTTTGGCATCAATAACAACACTTCTTCACACTCCTTGAAATACTTTTAGAGAAATATGCGGTGATTATATTTATTGCAGCCTGTGTGTAATTGTTTTCTGTTACTTTAAGCAACTGTGTATTATCATCGTATCTATCTAAAAGATATTCTTTATTTACATTCACACCCTTTCTTTGTTGTATGGTGTGGGAAGACTCTTCCTCTGCGTATGGTATTTCTTCATCATTATTAATTTAATAATTTCATTGAGTCTTCCAAACTCCACTATACCTCACAATAATGATGCTGCATATAATATTGACATCACATGCTCTGTTTCATAGACGGTGGTATGCAAGTTCTTCTGAATATATATATCTTTTCCATGTACACTTTTTTTTATTTTCACATTAATGGTAATGTCTCATTTCAATTTTCATGGTAAGAACTCATTTCACATTTCCCATCAATGATAATATTTCATCAATCTCCAACATTATTTCTCAATTGGAGATCCTAAATTTTTTGCAAAAGGTTAGGGCTCCATCAGGATCAACAAAAAAAACCAGGGACCCTCATGACAAATCCACCATTAGAGTAGCCACCTTGGCTTCAATCATTTCCATGTTGGCCACCAAATCCTTAATCTTTTGGAAGTCCAGTGCCATGTCCTTGTCTTTAATCTTCTTGGTTATGGATCTGGTGTGTTGATCGTGACCCTGTTCAGTATTCTAATCTGTCTCCACCTCCATATTGTCCACTTCTAGCCAATCTAATTTAGCCTTCATCTTCTCAATGATAGTGTTAGTGTGCTCTTTAGAGGCCTTTAGGATATTAAATAGCTCTGCTCTACAATATTCTTAAGGGTAGATTCTACCCTAGTCATGTTCTCCTCCAACTTTTTTAATTTTCTATTTATCTCTGGATCTGCTGTAGTCTTCTCCTTATTATCCTTCTCCTTGCTATTGGACCTTTTTTTGAGGTCTTCCAACTCATAGAATAACCATTTGATGGTTCTATAATTGTCAACCATGCTGTTATGGGAGTTATTAAGAATATCCATTTTGAACTCCTTGGAATTATCACTTAGCACCACTAAAGAAGGGTGGATGAGCTCATCCATCATGATTTGGTCTCCCTCCCTCTCAATAACCTTAGGGTTTATGATTTCTCTAGTAATCCCCATCTTTTCTATTTTTACATTGAAATTGTGCCACCCAATAATCTTCTCCTGTTCAGCCATGTAGCAACAAAATTCATTATACTTCCTATCATCCTTCTTTATATTGTGAGGTTGAGAGAGTTGAGGGGAGTGGAGCGACTGATTAGTGTCTTGGTAGTCATCCTGGAGCTTCCTCTTCAGATTGTGACCCAAAACAAGGGATATGTTCACTGTATTTCTTGTTTTGGTAGTTTTCCTGGTTCCCTGTCCTTTTCTCTGTGATCTGGTGGTTTCAAATTAGCTATCTCTTGTTCATTGTGTCCTTACCTGTGTCAAATTTTTAGGTTTTCAAGCCTAAACCTAACTAAATTTGCAAAACCCTAAAAACCCTAGGCTATCCAAGTATTAAACGATGAAAATAAACCCTAGGTCATGGCGCTTCTGTTCCAAAGTTACTTTTTTCCATCCACTTAAGGCATGTGTTCCAATTGAATCGCCTTGTCGCGATATCCTGAGCGAATATTCCATAAGCCTTCCCGACTTGGTGTTTTCCTAATGTCGCATGGTCTCATTCAAAATTAGAATATTCCTTTGGCACAACGAGACTCAGCGATTTCTTCATGTCGGGTAGTCGCAAGATAACCATGTCATAAAGCATTGTAAAGAAGGGACCCACTGTTTAGTCGGGTGATCGCATGAGATTTTTAACAGTTATGAAAATGTCTTCAGACTTCGCGATTACCTTCATGTCACTTTATCGCTAAATGAATCAAGTGTTAAAATTTAAGCTAAAACCTTTAGTCGCATGGTCTTGAAATGGAACGGTGGTTAAAAGAATTTAACTCAGACTTTGCGACTGACTGTCTGTGGTTTGCAGTAAAGTATAGTCGGGATGTCGCCAGAACAAGGTGATAACTCAGTTCTCCAGTATGTAGTAAAAGTGAACCAATAATTGAGTGAAATGTGTCATAATGTGGGTGGCTATTAAGGAATTATTGCATGGTCACCAGAAGGAGAAGATGGACTCAGCGACAACAAGACTAAGTACTTTACCTTTAGTCGCGGTGTCTGAGAAATATTTAAGGGTATACATGAACATCTGGCGATTAAGCAACGACCGTCAGATGAAGGAATCAGAAGATCTAACGGTGGTTGTGAAGTTAGAGAAGAAAAGTACCCAAAGGGAAAAGTCCTCCCAACTTGGCGATTAAGGTATGTCGCGCAGTCGTCAGCAGTGGAAAAAGGGCGCATCTAACCTGTTATGGTGAAGTTAAACATTCAGGACTTGATTCCCCGATCGGGCGACTAAGTGTGGTCACATAGTCTTGAAATAAAAATTAAACACTCAGGGACAAGGAAATAACCGTAAAGGTTAAGCAGGACAGTTAGTCGCAAGGTCTCAGAAGGAATGATGAGTTAATCTTAACTGTGCGCGACTATGATTTCAGTTGGGTCGCGTGATCGCCAGATCGTGACTTGGGTCAGCTAAAGGTAGGAAAATTCATTTTCGCCATGTCTTGAGATGAACTATGGGTTAGTGACAGAGGCTCGCGACAAAGAGACTTAATGCAGTCGCACAGTCGCCTGATCACAAAATCTAATAGCGGTGGCAGTTTTTTCGATGTGACACTATGAATCGCTCGGTAACCAATCATAGGCTTGTATTTTGATCACTGTGCAAAAAGAGTAGCTGAGATGTAAGACAGATAATGAATCATAGTGTGACATGTCAGCTCTTTTAAATGTTATATGATTTTTTCAAGGATTCATTTTTGAAAATTTGATTTCTTGTCAAGCTCAGAAACTACGGCTAGGTTTTTATTCAAGTTCACAGCATGTCAAATTAATGACAGAACTGATGTTTCCAAATTATGAGCTACGTACTCTGAATGATGGCTATAAGGAGTTGATGGTGCATTCATTCACATTCGCCGTACTTTCAATTTTCAAAGCTCAAGTTGTTCATTTTGCAGAAAAGAGAAATATTTTGCTCAGTTTGTAGTGTTTCCAGAATTGATCAAAGAGTTCTGAATTTCAAGAAATTGTGCAGAACGGCCAGCTGATCTCTTAGATAGATTTGTTTCAATATTGGTAAGGATTAAGATGTTCAGAGTATTGAAAATATGAGTAGGGCTATGAGTTTTTCTTCAACAAGTGGAGGGAGTGAAGAGGAATAGAAAGGAAAGGCAAGTTTCTCTGATGAGTTTCTACGTCTCTTGCCTGGTTCAACGCAGAATAAAAATGCCAATGCTAGTGTTCTCCTTGATGAGTACAAGGACATTTGAGATGTTGTGACTCCAAGAACAACAGGTTTCTCCCTTTTCAATTATTTCTATTAAAAATTCTGATAAACCCATCCCAGTTTCAAATCCTTGGACCTGTGGTTTGGCTAGGTTGCTTGTTCCTGATGTCTTCCTAGATGTAGACCTATTCTTAGACCTAGCCAATCACTATGATGTTTTGACAAAGACCATCAAAAGGGATGATGGCACTACCCTACTAATATTAAATAAGAATTTATTCATGCAAGCCTTTGGCTTATTTAGCACCATGTCTACTAAGGTTGACATGACAAAGCAGGAGAAGAGGTACAGTTCAAAGCCTGCTATTGCAAAGGGCTTATTGTAGAAACATATGTTAAAAGAAGTGAGAAAGTACTTAGATCCTATGGTCGATCCAAATCCATATTATTATAAGGATCTTCACTTCTACATTAAGTATAACTCTTATGCTCTATGTAGAGTGTTAGGAAGAGATGGAGATGCAGAAAAAATCAATGCTGGTATCTTAATGATGGTACTAGACTTGCAAGAGGTGCATTCAAGCACTAGTTATGACTATATTTAGCACATCATAGATGAAATGCATGAGGGTTTCATTGCAACCCAGAAAAAACTAAAGAATCCAAAAGAGAAGGAGCCTAAATTCTTGCATTACTCAGTTCTTATGCATCTCCTCTTATATTTTAATTTTGTAATCATGGATGTCCATAATTTGACTCCCCAAAGATTCTACCAGTCAGCACCAAATCCTATCCAATTTTGGGTGAGGGTTTGGAATTACACTTGTAGGGAATGTGACTACTGTGCTTTTTAGAATTGGATTGTGCATCCAATGGTGCAGAGTCTAGGAACAAGCAGAACAAGAGTCCCATTGAAGATCATACAACTGCTCAGGCCCTGTGATTATACAGAAAATTGGCCTGGAAAATAGAATTGGGGTGATTTCTTCTTGGAGGAGAATTACACCATTATCAGGGTATATGGGTGTATTCACCCACCTCATTTAATACCTTATCATGTTCCTGCAAGAGTGGCTACAATGGAATTCATATGGCATTTATTATTAACAGATAATGAGAATTTTGCACCACACAAGAAGGGGACTATAACCCCTAGGCAGTTCAAGATTCTCAACTTTACTATTGGCAAGAATACCATTGATGAAGTGGGTCAGTGGTTGGAAAGATATAGAATGGGGGCAGCCCCCTATAGGTACATTGATCCAGAAGGTTTCATGGCAGGGGTTAGGAAACTGTATACACCTACCATCCCCAATACAAATGTCCACTGCGAGTGCATAGAAGAAGATGCAACAAGGAACATCTTGGATGAAGATGATATCCATATTAGAAGACTGAGGATCCAGGAGTTGCTGAAGCTAGAGAAGCAAATAAAGACAAATGGGTTGTCTTTTGGAGGTTTTTACCCTGATCTCCCATATTTTGATAGAATTAAGGCCATGATAGACAACTATTATGTGCTTGTAGAGAAACTAGATACAGTCCTTGACAAGAAAGGTGCTCAGACACCTGAACATTCAGAGTCAGAATATGATAGTGGTAGTGACAGTGACTATGCACATCCTACCATGTCTCCCTCACCACAACAAGCCTCAGAACAAGAAATAGCTAAGATCCAACAATTTCAGGGAGAAGAGGGTCATATTATTGATCTAACAGTTGCTACTCAACCTGATGATGTAGAAGAGCCTGCTGCAAAAAGACAAAAATTGGAATTAGGGCAGCCTTCAATGGAGGGACAAAGTAAGAAAAAAGACAAGGCTAAGGCCTTAGTACCTGGCACTAGGTTATATGACCATAACCTAAGAAAAGCAATCAGGCAAGGTAAGAAGCAATGACCTAACCTAGAAGATGAAGTTGAGATACCACTCAAGGCTTGTGTTGATGAAAGATTGCTTCATCAACAAAAATTTCTAGATGATGATAGCTTTATTAAAATAGAGGAGTTTAAAGACTTCCTAAGATGGCATAAAACAGAGCAGATAAGATCCCAATTGACAGTGGATGGGAAAGAAACAATAACAAATGAAGCCCTAGTGGATTTATAGAATTATGACCCTAAAAATGAGGATATTTCACCTGAGGATGCCAGGAAAATGGTGCTGGAAAGTGGAATATTATTGGCTGAGGGATGGGATTTGGCATCTATCTTTATTATAGACCAAATTAGAAAATAGCCAGATCTCAAAATAGCTAGTTAGGTCTAGATGGGGGACATGATAAAAGGATTTGGGTATAGCCCAAAATCTTAGGCTTTTGCTATGTGGAAACTAAGCCCAAAAGACCAAAAGCCCCAATTAGTAAATATTTGAAAGAAAATATGGTGGGCAATCAGATGGTGTGGTCTGCACAAAATATAGGGGAATTAGAACTCTCTCAAATTATGACACACTGGGCTCAACTGAATGAAGACTATCTGAAAGGTACAGTACTTTGTTGGAAGAAACTAGTGCATTGTCTAAGGACAGGGATATGTGCCATATACAACTGTACCAGCGAGATCAGATGATCAAGACATTGACAGAAGAATTGGAGGCAAAGCCAGAGGTGGTATATGTACCTGCACAACCACCACCAATGCAAATTGAAGATAAGCCTAAATCAAAAGAGGCTGTGGAACAGAAGGTAGATGAAGAAAAGGGAAATGCAATTGCTTTGAAGGCAATGAAAGGTATACTACAACATAGAATTGAGATTCTAAAGGACAAAACTGATGTTGTAGTCAATACATACAATAAGTTTCTAGCATTGCATACTGAGGTAATGGGGTACCTTGCTATTCTAAACCCTTACTTTACTAAGTGGTCTACTAGGGAAAATTTATTTGAGAAATTGTCATCTTTGCAAGATATAAGAGAAGATTTTCTTGAAATAGTGACTGAAGTGGGAGATGAGATCAAAAGAGTTAATATTGCTCTCTCATTCTTTAAAGGAAAATTAAATCAGATAGAGGTTAAATTGAGCATCTTTTCAAATGATTTCAATAAGTTTATTCCTTCCTTAAAGGGTGATGATGATCAAGTAAAGGTTGTAGATGCCTGGAAGAATGAGTTTGACACCAAGATGCCTAGTAAAGAGGCATTTCTCTTGGGAGCAGATGTTGATATAGAAGGATTCAATAAAATATTGGATGAAGCCTTCAAAGCAGAGACTGATATCAACAAGTTCCTACTTGATGTCAAAAACATCACTAATGCTAGATGGGATAGGCAAAAGGTGCAAGTACAGAGTACTCAGGACTTCAAGTGGCCATTGGACGATGAAGTGAAAGCTTGGGAGGTGATGACAACACCCAAGAAAAAGAAGCCTCTAGTAGAAGAAGAAATTTTGGACGATGAGTAGGGTGAACACTTGGCACTGCACTGTTCAAGACAAGAGGGACAATTATTACAAAAGGAGAATGTAGGTGAGTAGGCAAGCACAACTATCCAGACTCAACATAAATACTACCAGCTACCATCTACAAATCTGATTGCAGTCTCTAGATCGGGAGAAGAACAAGAAATATCTATTTCTGTCTTTTTGACTTAGTCATTTCACTGCTTCTTCTCTCTCTTTCTTTTTGTCTCTCTTGTAACTTTACGGTTAGGTTTTCTATGACCATCTGAAGCTTGTTGCATCCTTAAGGGATTCCAAGATGGTCAAAAACCTATATATAGAAAAATAATTGTAATTGTAAAGGGTCTTTGATTTTGGAATGTTTTTTGGAACGGAGATAATATATTACAGAGCTCAGATGTTTTGAACTTCTGTCTCTCTTTTGAGGTTGTATAATCTTTCATGTATGGAAAGCTGGATCATATAAATAATATACGGTGGAATTTTACTCTCTTCCATTGCTGCCTCTTTATTCTCTATGTATGCTTTTTTATGTTAAGTTTACAAGGTATTCTGAAGCATTTTGGTTATTAGGTAACTATCTGATTACTTGCAAGTTTCTTTTAAGGAAAGAACTAAGTTTTGTGAGTAGTTTCAGGGAGCATACTATTTTGT
>MU220528.1:32076-76890 GCA_018584345.1 Thuja plicata | reverse complement strand
CACTACATAATGAGAGGTACAAACAATTTGATTTTGTTGGTATCACTGGATACCCTAATGCCTTTCCTAAAGATGTGGGTGATATAGGAGAAAAGCTCCCAAAGTTTGCTGGTAATAATGTGATTTCCTGTGAAGCACACTTAAGAAAATTCATTGACTTTGTTGATGACTTGAATATTACCCATGAAGATGTACTAATGAAGTTATTTGTTTAGTCCCTAGTTGAAGATGCCAGAGAATGGTTTAGGAGCCTTGCTAATGGCTCTGTCATTTCCATGGACGAGTTGATTGAGTTGTTCAAAGATCAGTATGGAGATAAAACAAATAAGGGTTTTTTACTGAATGAGTTCAATAACATTAAGAAAAATTACAATGAAGAGGTTACAGAATTTAACACAAGGTTTCAAAGAGCTATGCATAAACTATTTCAGAAGATAAAGCTAGATGAGGAAGTATGTCTAGCAACTTATTTAAATGCTTATGATTCCAAAATGGGATATGCTATGAGAGATAAAAACCCTAGAACACTCACTGATGCTTATAAGATAGCAGTCAATATTGAAATGAATAGAAGAGTGTCTGGTAAGTTGAATAGGAGAGATGATCCCAAGTTTAGTAAGAGAAATCTAAAAGAACCAGAGTACAAGGAATATAGAGCTCCTCAAAACAATAAACCTCTTTACAATAACACTTTTCATCCTCAGAATAGAATGCAAAATCACCCATATGGAACTCAATTCAAGGATGGAAAGCCTGTCACTGCACCTAAAAGGGAAAGAATAGATAATAAGACTCCAGACCCTCTTCATAGAAATTTAGTCCATTTCTGCAATAAGGAGACTTGGTGTGAAGCTTGTGATGCCCCTCATAATCCTAATTTTTGTGTCATTTCCCTAGATCTAAAAGAAAATGAGGAACAAGAAACAAATGAGGAACAAGAAAATGATGAAGGGGAACAGTGTGATCATAGTATGACCAACACCTATACATGCCATGATACTGATTCAAACAGTGAAGAGGAAAATCATGATTCCTATGTTTCACAAAGGAGGGTTGAAAATCACCACCAACAGATCTTATCTGAGAGTGAAGTTGATGAAACTGATGATAATATTAGATGCTATGCTCAAGATGGAAAAGAGGTTCCACTTATAAGAAAAGCTTCAGATGAAGAAAAGGCTAGAATCACTGCTGAGTTAGTGAATAAGGCTAGAAGCAATTACCACTTAAGAAATAGGGTGGTGGGTGGAACTGGTGGCCAACCCTCAGGTGTTTTCAATAAGGAAAATAAACCAGACACTAAGTATGTTCAGAAGAAAGAAGAACCTAGTGAAAATGTTAAAAACATAACGTTAAGATCATCACAAAAGCTGTAGAGCCAAATGTTATACAAGATGAAAAGGGTCAAGAAAAAATTGTCCCTATTCAAAATATAGAAAATAAAAGGTTGAAAGTGTCATTTCAAAAGAAACATAGTGAAGATAATGAAGTTGTCATTGATAAGTCAAAACATGCATATATTTTTTATACTCCGGTTGACATGGGTCAATTTTTTTCTCAGATGACAGTTAAGTTACCATTTCTGGAAATGATGAGGATCAAGGAACATAAGGAAAAGGTGATGTCATTATTAAACAGTGTACCTATGATAAAAGTTCAAAACCTAGTGGATGTATCTAAGAGGCCGCTTGTTAAGGGAAATGAGGATGAGATGTTGACATCTGAGATTCCTCAAATATTCTTAAATGCTACTTCTTCTCCAAAGGTGGTGGACCCATTTTTTCTTTCATTAATAATCAATGATAAAATGCTCAAGAATTGTATGATTGATTCAGGGGCCTCAAATACAATTATGCCAGTTGAAATCATGAAGGCAATGGGCCTACAAGTTGATACACCTTATGGTAGGTGTAGAGCTATGGATTCCAAAGAAGTCCTTGTAATTGGTACTATTGAAGTCATGCCTTATAGATTGGCACTTTGCCCTGATGTAGTGATGACAATGAATGTTCTTGTGGTTGATATACCACCTCATTATGGCATGTTACTATCAAGAAAGTGGAGTGCCTCCATGGGAGGAAGTATACAAAATGATTTATCATTTTCTACTTTCAACAATGCTGGAGAGAATGTCAATGTTTTGAGAGAGAGCCAGACTTCCCACATGATAGAAAAATATGAGGATACTCATGTGAACTGTTGCATTGACATAGACATGGAGAATTTCAGGATTCAGCATAATGATCATAAAAATCAAGAAGTTGACCTTTTAAACGAAGAATTAATCTTAGAAGAAGATGGGATATGGAAAATTTACTTTGATGGTGCTTTCTCTAAAGAAGGATCAGGGGCAGGAGTGTTGTTGATATCCCCATCAGGTACAACTTTTAAATACTCATTTCAGCTAGCTTTTCAGTGTACTAACAATACTACAAAATACGAGACCTTATTTTTAGGACTGGAGATTGCTGTCAAACATGGTATAAAATGTTTAAAGGTTTATGGTGACTCTAAGTTAGTGGTAGCACAAGTCAGATCCAAATATGCTGTAAAAAATGACAGATTTAAAATGTACAAACATGCTATTTGGGATCAACTTGAGATGTTTGATGCTTTTAACATAACATGGTTGGAAAGGTCAACAAATATTATGGCTGATTTTCTAGCAAATGTTGCTTTAAAAAATGATGATTTGACCTTACATGGAGTATCAATACTCAAAGTTAAGACAAGACCAGTTATCCCAGATAACATATATAACTGGCAAGTGTTCCAAGATGATCAAGATATTCTGAGGTTCATGCAATGTTTGGATCAATATAAAAACCAGAGCATAGACTGCAGTTCCTTATTAGAATCAGATGATGGAAAGGATTACATTTTGGGAAGTGAAGTTGTTCAATTGAGTTCTAATCAGATTCCTAGGGGATTGGTTGAACTTGAAGCATTTTTTGCAAGTAAGAAAAATGATTTAGCAAAGATACGCAATGCCAACGTGGAGGATTTGGAGGAAATAAATTTGGGATCAGAAAACAGTCCTCAGATAGTTTATATAGGAAAGGGTCTAAACTCTCATGTAAGGATAAACCTGATCAAGTTACTGATAAAATACAAGCATGTTTTTGCTTGGTCTTATGAGGACTTGAAGGCATATAGAGAGGACCTCTTCCAACATGAAGTCCCTCTGAAATCAGATGTCAATCCATTTAGACAGAAACAAAGGCTCATTAACCCCTTGTTGGCTCCTAAAATGCAGCAGGAATTGATGAAGCTCAAGGATGCTGGGATAATCCAACCTATTAGACATTCAACATGGGTATCAAATCTAGTGCCAGTTAGAAAGAAAAATGGTGACATCAAATTATGTGTTGATTTCAGAAATCTCAATATTGCTTCACTGAAAGACAATTATTCGCTGCCCAATATGTAAGCAATGTTGCATAAGGTGACTGGTTGTGAATTACTATCAATGATGGATGGTTTTTCAGGTTACAACCAAGTTTTAGTCAAGGAGTCAGAGCAATATAAAACTGCATTTACTACTCCTTGGGGAACATATGTTTATATGAAAATGCCTTTTGGTTTGATAAATGCAGGTGCAACTTTTCAGAGGGCCATGGATGTTGCTTTCAAAGAGTTTATTGATTTATTCATGGTTGTGTACCAAGATGACTTAACTGCATATTCTAAGAGGGCTAATGATCATTGTGATCATTTGGGTAGGATTTTTAATTAAGCATTAGAATATGGTGTTTCATTAAACCCTAAGAAGTGTCACTTTGCAGTTAAAGAGGGAAAATTGCTTGGGCATATAGTGTCCAAAGAAGGGGTAAGAATAGACCCTGAAAGGGTGGAAGCAATTCAGAAAGTAGTTGCTCCAAAAAACTTAAAAGGAGTACAATCTTTCTTAGGAAAGATTAATTTTGTCAGAAGATTTGTAGCCAATTTTGCTAAAATTGTGAAGCCCATTGTGAAATTGCTAAAAGGGTATACTAAGTTTGTTTGGAATGATGAGACTCAACAAGCTTTTGAAAGGATAAAGAAGGCAGTGCAGGAAACTCCAATGTTGAAGTCTCTAGATTACACTAAACTTTTTTCCTTGTTTTTATTTGCATCATTTCATACAATTGCTGCAATTTTACTTCAGAAAGATGAGCAAGGATTTGAACATCCCATAGCCTTTTATAGTAAATCCTTACAAGCTACAGAACTTAACTATGAAATAATGGAAAAGCAAGCCTATGCATTGGTAAAGGTTGTGAAGTCTTGTAGGCCCTACTTGGTGTGTGCCAAGGTATAAGCCTATGTTCCACATTCAGCAGTGAAAGATATTCTCAGACAGTCAGAGGTCAATGGTAAGAGATGCAAATGGATTACAAGGATTCAAGAGTTCAATCTGAAAATCAATATCACCAAATTGGTAAGAGGTCAAGGCTTGGCCAAACTTATGACAAAGGAGAACCTGGATTTAGTGCAATCAAATCAGACAGAAGCACATGATCAAACCATTACCAGTATAGAGAGGCAACCATATTACACTGATAGTGTTTTCTTCCTCAAAAATGCTAAATGTCCTTATTATTTGTCTGATAATCAAAAGAGAAGTTTGAAATTGCAAGCTCAAAGATATGTTTTGATTCAAGGTGATTTATTTTGGAAAGATAAGAATGGTGTACTGTTGCTATGCCTTGACAAATATCAAGCTGAGAATGTCCTGATTGAAATGCATGAAGGACAATGTGGAGGTCATTTTTCTACTAAGACCACTGCCCATAAAATTTTGAGGGAAGGATATTATTGGCCGAATCTATTCAAAGATACTTATACACATGTTAGGAAATGTGAGCCATGTCAAAGGTTCTCCAATAAATTGAAATTTGTAGGTGCTCTGTTGCTCAACCCAGTGAGTACTGAGGCTCCTTTTGTTGTATGGGGCATTGATTTTATTGGTGAATTTTAAGAAAAGTCTAGTGCAGGGCACAGTTGGATTTTAGTTGCCACAGATTACTTTACTAAATGGATTGAGGCTGTCCCCACAAGGAAAGCAACTAGTAAGGTGATTACTGAATTTTTGTTAGAGAATATTTTGACCAGATTCGGAGTGCCTAGTAAATTAATAATGGACAATGCTATGAGTTTTAGATCAGAGGAAATGACAAGTTTCTATGAGTAGTATGGGATTACAATATCATATTCATCCCCATATCATCCACAGGCCAATGGACAAGCTGAGTCTAGCAATAAAAGCTTATTGAAAATATTGAAGAGGACTCTTGAACAAAATAAAAGGACTTGGCACACAAAATTGAGATTAGCTCTCTGGGCTGACAGGATAACACTTAAGAGGGAAACTGGTCAGTCACCTTTTGAGTTGGTGTATGGTTTACAAGTGAGATTGCCTATTAACAATTTGTTGCCCATTTGCCACTTTATACAAGAGGAACATTTAGATGTCTCTGAAAATATGCAAAACATAATGATGTAGCTGATTGAATTAGATGAAATAAGGAGAAATAGTCAGAGATAAAATGTGAAGCTACAGCAAAAAATGAAATATCTTTTTGACAGGAGGGCAACTGAGAGAAAATTCCAAACTAATGATTTAGTTCTCCAATGGAATGCAAGGGCAGAGGATAAAGGAAAGCATAAGAAGTTTGAGTCTTTATGGCTAGGACCATTCATTATTGAAAAACAAATTGGCAAAGACTCATACCTGTTGAAGAATATGGAAGGAGATCTCTTTGAGTTGCCTGTGCGTGGGCAGTTTTTGAAGCCTTTCTTTGAGTAAAAGTTTAAAGTGCACAAGTAAGTATGTATTATATGTTCCTTTCCTTGTCCCTTGTTTGTAAGTTCTGTACATATTTCCCAACCTGTTCTAGGGTTTTGCTCCATTGAAAGGTGATCTGCAACCGGAGATTATGTGGTTCTTTGTCATAAACTTTGTTTAGCCAGTCTGCATCAGAGCCACTGTTGGCTGTATTTCTTGTTTTGGCAGTTTTCCTGGTTCCCTATCCTTTTCTCTGTGATCTGGTGGTTTCAAATTAGCTATCTCTTGTTCATTGTGGCCTTACCTATGTCAAATTTTCATGTTTTCAAGCCTAAACCTAACTAAATTTGCAAAACCCTAAAAACCCTAGGCTATCCAAGTATTAAATGATGAAAATAAACCCTAGGTCATGGTGCTTCTGTTCCAAAGTTGCTTTTTTCCATCCACTTAAGGCATGTGTTTCAATTGAATCTCCTTGTCGCGATATCCCGAGCGAATATTCCATAATCCTTCCCAACTTGGCATTTTCCTTATGTCGCGTGGTCTCATTCAAAATTAGAATATTCCTTTGGCACAACGAGACTCAGCGATTTATTCATGTCAGGTAGTCGCAAGATAACCATGTCAATAAAGCATTGTAAAGAAGGGACCCACTGTTTAGTCGGGTGATCGCATGAGATTTTTAACAGTTATGAAAATGTCTTCAGACTTCGTGATTACCTTCATGTTGCTTTATCGCTAAATGAATCCAGTGTTAAAAGTTAAGCTAAAACCTTCAGTCACGTGGTCTCAAAATGGAATGGCGGTTAAAATATTTTAACTTAGACTTTGTGACTGACTGTCTGTGGTTTGCAGTAAAGTATAGTCGGGATGTCGCCAGAACAAGATGATTACTCATTTCTCTAGTATGCAGTAAGTGAACCAATAATTGAGTGACATGTGTCATAAGGTGGGTGGCTGTTAAGGAATTATCGCATGGTCACCAGAAGGAGAAGATGGACTCAGTGACAACAAGACTAAGTACTTTACCTTCAGTCGCGGTGTCTGAGAAAGATTTAAGAGTATGCATGAACATCTGGCGATTAAGCGATGGTCATCAGATGAAGGAATCAAAAGATCTAACAGTGGTCATGAAGTCTGAGAAGAAAAGTGCCCAAAGGGAAAAGTCCTCCCGACTTGGTGATTAAGGTATGTCGCGCAGTCGTCAGCAGTGGAAAAAGGGCGCATCTAACCTGTTATGGTGAAGTTAAACATTCAGGACTTGATTCTGCGATCGGGCGACTAAGTATCGTCGCATAGTCTTGAAATAAAAATTAAACACTCAGAAACAAGGAAATAACTGTAAAGGTTAAGTAGGACAGTTAGTCGCAAGGTCTCAGAAGGAATGATGAGTTAATCTTAACTGTGCACGACTATGATTTCAGTTGGGTCGCATGATCGCGAGATCGTGACTTGGGTCAGCTAAAGGTAGGAAAATGCATTGTCACCATGTCTTCAGATGAAACCATGGGTTAGTGACAGAGGCCCACAAGAAAGAGACTTAATGCAGTCGCGCAGTCGCTTGATCACAAAATCTAATAGCGACAACAGTTTTTTCAATGTGACACTATGAATCGCTCGGCAACCAATCACAGGCTTGTATTTTGATCACTGTGAAAAAAGAGTAGCTGAGATGTAAGATAGATAATGAATCACAGTGTGACAGGTCAGCTCTTTTAAATGTTATATGATTGTTCCGAGGATTCATTTTTGAAAATTTTATTTCCTGTCAAGCTCAGAATCTACGACTAGGTTTTTATTCAAGTTCACAGCATGTCAAATTAATGATAGAATTGATGTTTCTAAATTATGAGCTGTGTACTCTGAATGATGGCTATAAGGAGTTGATGGTGCATTCATTCACATTCACCGTGCTTTAATTTTTCAGACCTCAAGTTGTTCATTTTGCAGAAAAGAGAAATATTTTTCTCAATTTGCAGTGTTTCCAGAATTGATCAAAGAGTTCTGAATTTCAGGAAATTGCGCAGAATGGTCAACTAATCTCTGAGATAGATTTGTTTCAATATTGGTAAGAAGTAAGAGGTTCTGAGTATTGAAAATATGAGAGGGGCTATTAGTGTTGCTTCAACAAGTGGAGGGAGTGAAGAGGAACAAAAAGGAAAGGCAAGTTTCTATGATGAGTTTCTACGTCTCTTGCCTGGTTCAACGCAGAATAAAAAGGCCAATGTTAGTGTTCTCCTTGATGAGTACAAGGACATTCCAGATGTTGTGACTCTAGGCACAACAGTTTTCTCCCTTTTCAATTATTTCTATAAAAATTCTGATAAACCCATCCCAGTTTCAAACCCTTGGACCTGTGGTTTGGCTAGGTTGCTTGTTCTTGATGTCTTCCTAGATGTAGACCTATTCTTAGACCTAGCCAATCACTATGATATTTTGACAAAGACCATCAAAAGGGATGATGGCACTGCCCTGCTAATATTAAACAAGAATTTATTCATACAAGCCTTTGGCTTATTTAGCACCATGTCTACTAAGGTTGACATGACAAAGCAGGAGAAGAGGTACAGTTCAAAGCCTGCTATTGCAAAGGGCTTATTGCAGAAACACATGTTAAAAGAAGTGAGAAAGTACTTAGATCCTATGGCCAAGCCAAATCCATATTATTATAAGGATCTTCACTTCTACATTAAGTATAACTCTTATGCTCTATGTAGAGTGTTAGGAAGAGATGGAGATGCACAAAAAATCAATGCTGGCATCTTAATGATGGTACTAGACTTGCAAGAGGTGCATTCAAGCACTAGCTATGACTATATTCAGCACATCATAGATGATATGCATGAGGGTTTCATTGCAACCTAGAAAAGACTAAAGAATCCAAAAGAGAAGCAGCCTAAATTCTTGCATTACTCATTTCTTATGTATCTCCTCTTATATTTCAATTTTTTAATCATGGATGTCCATAATTTGAATCACCAAAGATTCTACCAGTCAGGACCAAATCCTATCCAATTTTGGGTGAGGGTTTGGAATTACACTTATAGGGAGTGTGACTACTGTGCTTTTCAGAATTGGATTGTGTATCCAATGGTGCAGAGTCTGGGAACAAGCAAAACAAGAGTCCCATTGAAGATCATACAACTGCTCAGGCCCTGTGATTATACAGATAATTGGCCTGGAAAATGCAATTGGGGTGATTTCTTCTTGGAGAAGAATTACACCATTATCACGGTATATGGGTGTATTTACCCACCTCATTTATTACCTTATCATGTGCCTACAAGAGTGGCTACAATAGAATTCATATGGCAGTTATTATTAACAGATAATGAGCACTTTGCACCACACAAGAAGGGGACTATAATCCCTAGGCAGTTCAAGATTCTCAACTTTACTATTGGCAAGAATGTCATTGATGAAGTGGGTCAGTGGTTGGAAAGATACAGAATGGGGGAAGCCCCCTATAGGTACATTGTTCCAGAAGGTTTCATGGCAAGGGTTAGGAAATTGTATACACCTACCATCCCCAATACAAATGTCCACTGCGAGTGCATAGAAGAAGATGCAACAAGGAACATCTTGGATGAAGATTATATCCATATTAGAAGACTGAGGATCCAGGAGTTGCTGAAGTTGGAGAAGCAAATAAAGAGAAATGGGTTGTCTTCCGGAGGTTTTTACCCTGATCTCCCATATTTTGATAGAATTAAGGCAATGATAGACAACTATTATGTGCTTGTAGAGCAACTAGATACAGTCCTTGACAAGAAAGGTGCTCAGACACCTGAACATTCAGAGTCAGAATATGATAGTGGTAGTGACAGTGACTATGCACATCCTACCATGTCTTCCTCACCACAACAAGCCTCAGAATAAGAAATAGCTGAGATCCCACCGTTGCAGGGAGCAGAGGGTCATATTATTGATCTAACAGTTGCTACTCAACCTGATGATGTAGAAGAGCCTACTGCAAAAAGATAGAAATTGGAATTAGGGAAGCCTTCAATGGAGGGACAAAGTAAGAAAAAAGACAAGGCTAAGGCCTTAGTACCTGGCACTAGGTTATATGACCATAACCTAAGAAAAGCAATCAGGCAAGGCAAGAAGTTAGAACCTGACCTAGAAGACGAAGTTGAGATACCACTCAAGGCCTGTGTTGATGAAAGATTGCTTCATCAACAAAAATTTCTAGATGATGATAGCTTTATTTAAATAGAGGAGTTTAAAGACTTCCTAAGATGACATAAAATAGAGTAGATAAGATCCCAATTGACTGTGGATGGGAAAGAAACAATAAAAAATGAAGCCCTAGTGGCTTTACAGAATTATGACCCTGAAAATGAGGATATTTCACCTGAGGATGCCAGGAAAATGGTGCTGGGAAGTGGAATATTATTGGCTAAGGGATGGGATTTGGCATCTGCCTTTATTATAGACCAAATTAGAAAATAGCCAAATCTCAAAATGGCTAGTGAGGTCCAGATGGGGGACATGATAAAAGGATTTGGGTATAGCCCAAAATCTCAGGCTTTTTCTATGTGGAGCCTAAGCCCAAAAGACCAAAAGCCCCAATTAGTAAATATTTGAAAGAAAATATGGTGGGAAATCAGATGGTGTGGTCTGTACAAAATACAGGGGACTCAAAAATCTCCCAAATTATAACACACTGGGCTCAACTGAATGAAGACAAGACCAAATAATTGTCTGAAAGGTATAGTACTTTGTTGCAAGAAACTAGTGCATTGTCTAAGGACAGGGATATGTGCCATATACAACTGTACCAGGGAGATCAGATGATCAAGACATTGACAGAAGAATTAGAGGCAAAAGCCTGAGGTGGTATATGTACCTGCACAACCACCACCAATGCAAATTGAAGATAAGCCTAAATCAGAAGAGGCTGTGGAACAGAAGGAAGATGAAGAAAAGGGAAATGCAATTGCTTTGAAGGCATTGAAAGGCATACTACAACATAGAATTGAGATTCTAAAGGACAAAACTGATGTTGTAGTCAATACATACAATAAGTTGCCAGCATTGCATACTGAGGTAATGGGGTACCTTGCTATTCTAAACCCTTACTTTACTAAGTGGTCTGCTAGGGAAAATTTATTTGAGAAATTGTCATCTTTGCAAGCTATAAGAGCAGATTTTCTTGAAATAGTGACTGAAGTGGGAGATGAGATCAAAAGAGTTAATATTGCTCTCTCATTCTTTAAAGGAAAATTAAATCAGATAGAGGTTAAATTGAGCCTCTTTTCAAATGATTTTAATAAGTTTATTCTTTCCTTAAAGGGAGATGATGATCAAGTAAAGGATGTAGATTCCTGGAAGAGTGAGTTTGACATCAAGATGCCTAGTGAAGAGGCATTTCTCTTGGGAGCAGATGTTGATATAGAAGGATTCAATAAAATATTGGATGAAGCCTTCAAAGCAGAGACTGATATCAACAAGTTCCTACTTGATGTAAAAAACATCACTGATGCTAGATGGGACAGGCAAAAGGTGCAAGTACAGAGTACTCAGGACTTCAAGTGGCCATCAGACAATGAAGTGAAAGCTTGGGAGGTGATGACAACACCCAGGAAAAAGAAGCCTGTAGTAGAAGAAGAAATTTTGGACGATGAGTAGGGTTAACACTTGGCACTGCACTGTTCAAGACAAGAGGGACAATTATTACAAAAGGAGAATGTAGGTGAGTAGGCAAGCACAACTATTCAGACTCAACATAAATACTATGAGCTACCATCTACAAATCTGATTGCAGTCGCCAGATCGGGAGAAGAACAAGAAATATCTGTTTCTATCTCTTTGACTTAGTCCTTTCACTGCTTCTTCTCTCTTTCTCTTTTTGTCTCTCTTGTAACTTTAGGGTTAGGTTTTCTATGACCATCTGAAGCTTGTTGCATCCTTAAGGGATTCCAAGATGGTCAAAAACCTATATATAGCAAAAAAATTGTAATTGTAAAGGGTCTTTGATTTTGGAATGTTTTTTGGAAAGGAGATAATATATTACAGAGCTCAGATGTTTGAACTTCTGTCTCTCTTTTGAGGTTGTATAATCTTTCATGTATGGAAAGATGGATCATATAAATAATATATGATGCAATTTTACTCTCTTCCATTGTTGTCTCTTTATTCTATGTGTATGCTCTTTTATGTTAAGTTTACAAGGTATTCTGAAGCATTTTGGTTATTAGGTAACTATCTGATTACTTGCAAGTTTCTTTTAAGGAAAGAACTAAGGTTTGTGAGTAGTTTCAGGGAGCATACTGTTTTGTTTAAGGATTTGATACAATAGTTTGAGGTGAAAGGGTAACTTTTAAGGTGACTTATCTAAATTGCATGTGGGTTGTAAGGCAACCTATTGTATTTTGTTTCTATGAAATCTTAGCTTATTTGACTCTATAGCCCAAAGGATAGGCACTGGTCCAGAAGTTAGTCTGATAACCTATCTTTGTCCAAGTTATTTTAAAATATCAAAACCAATTAAATCAAAATACTCTTGTTACTAAGAACAAACAAACTAAACTCAGTAAGGACCTATGTCAGCAGGACAGTGTCCATTTTAGTGATTCCTTGGAGAGTGAATCATTAGGTTATCCCTCCTGCATCAAAAGGAAGAAGGATGAAAGTCCTTATATCACTTTTTTTTGCTATATTTAACACCATAAGTTTGTATGGTTAAATTTTGCATCTGGTTATGCTTGGTCATCTGCAAGGTGATTTATAAGTTGGTTTAACAAAGAAACATAGAAAATTAGTGTCCGCACTATAACATACTGTGTAAACAGAAATCATAAAAGGTAAAACCTGCCTGAGTATATGTGGAGCTCAAAAACAAAGAAGGACCTTATCCAGTCCTTAGCAATTAGGCTTTTCTTGTCTCTGAATCAGTATTAGAAGGCATGGTTTTCAAGTAGTCATTTCAAGCACTGTGATTCATAAAAGAAAAATCCCTAACAGGATACACTATGGGTGTTATCCATAGGGGCTTTTTGTTCCTCTCTCAAATCCCTCTTCCTATCCTTGTTGTTTTTACTCATGGTAGAATTTTTCCTTTGTGTTCCTTTGCCACTAGTAATGCCCTCCTCATCCTCTGTATCTACATCCTCTTCAATGTACTCCTGAGAAGAGATAATCATGGTGCTCTATTTTTTGGGGGTAACCAGTTTCTCATTTTTGGTGCTTTTCAAACTCACTCTTTTCTTTTTAGAGGATGAACCCAGAGTTTTTTTTTTCATTTCATACTCATCTTCATCATCAGAATGCAGACCCTCACTATCTTCCATCTTTGAGGGGATGAAATACGAACCAGAGACCTCCACCTCGTCTTTCTTAACCACCTCCTTTCCTAGGGTTCGTGCCTTAAAGTATTCATAGATTAATAACAAAATGCCCTCGTGCAGTGTAGGGCTAGCTATGGCCTTCTCTCTATAACCATTTATATTGTCATTAATTGAAGCATACAGGTAGAAGGGAATGGACACCTTCATATCATGGTGAAAATGGTTCAATAGGACAAAGTGATAGGTGTAGATTCTATCAAACCTGGTGTCTAGAATTATGTAGTAAATGATGGCTCGTAACATGAACCGCCACAGTTTCTTCTGCCCTTCTGGGAGGTAGTGGGTGCTGACCTTGGTAAGCCCTTTCTTTTCCTCATCATATCTGACAAAGTCCCTTATAGTCGAGTCTAAGATTTTCTTATCTCTGTAGAATTGCTCTCCCATAATAGGAATCCCCATAACCACTGAGATAACCTCCTTGGTCACTGTAAACATTTTTCCATTTATCTCTATTCTTCCCTCATTCTAGTTTTTGATGAACATATTCATCACAGTTGGCTTCCCACCCTGAAGCCTCTCAATGAAGGTGGAAATGCCACCGCTTTGAAGATACTTCCAGGTTTTGGTGCATCATCTCCATTTTTCCAAGTCTTAAGCAGGTTCCCTCCTATGCCTTTCCCCACCCATCACAAGAAACACGGGATAGGAAGAAAAATAGAGGCTCAAACCAGAAATCTCCAAAGTGTTCCAGATGGTTCTATTTTTTTGGCTTGAGTGGAAAGTTTTGATAAAGTGTTTGAGAGCTCCGTAAGTGTGCAGGTGTGATATGATGTGATTGCCATTCCAACATGTCTCATACTTTCCAATAATGGAAAATCCATTTGCATTCAAAGTGCTAACAATCATAATTGATATTTATGAAGCCCTCCTTTCCATGGATTTGGTCATAAGAAACTAAATCCAATGCTTCACATGGGAGGTCGCCACCATAAATCTAGTGTGTCTACTTTTCATTTTTGACTGCCCAGTTGGCAAACTGGTCAGCTACTTGGTTGCCTTATCTAAACACGTGGGATAAATGGACCTTATCAAAGGTCTTCAAAAGTGATCAAGTTTCCTCAATCATGTTAGCAATGGTCCATGACGACGGGTGATTCAAATTGAGACAGTTGATAATGTCTTGGGAATCCCCTTCTAACTATAAATTTCTAATTCCCAAGTCATGAGCCAATTTGGTCACATGAAGAGTGGCACTTTATTTTGCAAAATGGTTGCTTTGTGTGCCCAAAGGAAGACTAACAACAGCAATGCCCTAGCCATATCTATTACAAATAATGCCACAACTTCCTGCCTTACCAGGATTGCCCTTGGCCGCACCATCAAAGTTGGCTTTATCCCAACCATCCAAGGGATGAAGCTAGGTACATAGATTTCTTTTATCAATGGTAATAGAGGGATTAGAAGCATCAAGAATACCTACAAAAGGGTTAGGATTCCCGCAAATTAAAATTTTTTCCAAGAGAATATGGTGAATTTTTTCAAAAAGAATTTTGGGAGTAACACTACAATCCCTAAAGATGTGGTTAATACGTTCCTTCCAAATGCCCCAGCAGAGGTGAGGAAGCACCCAAGACCATAATTTTTTAAAAACATTATTTTTGAAGGGTAGGGTCCCTTGGGAAAATAGATCCATAATAGTGGATGAGAAACACCACTGCAACCCAAAAAGAGATAGGAAGAAATTCCATACCACCCGTACATAAGAGTAGTGAATAAAGATGTGGTCCACCAACTCAGCTTCGATCTGACACAAAAAACACCTGTTAGGGATTGGAATACCCCGATTGATGAGGTTATCAACAGTAGGGATGCGGTTTTGAAGAAAAAGCCAGTAAAAAACATTTATTTTAGGGATAAGGCCCAGAAGCTAGGCTTGTGCCCAAGGAGGGGAAACCTCCAGATGCATTTGAACAGAGTAGGCCGAAGCAACAGTGAAAGAACCACATGGGGATGCTTCCCAAATCAAAGCATCCTAATTCAAAGAGAGGGAGGTGGCATTGAGAGTGGTGAGTAATGGAGACAACTCCTGGGAGACAGAGGACACATCCACCCAAGAGTTTCCCAATCTGTAGTTATGCACTCTATCCCCAAAACGTAAGATACATTCCTCCTTCCAAGAGTTGAAACATTCTATATCTTCCAAGGCCCTAACAGAATCCATTTTTGTCATGCCAAAAACTAATATTATGCCCGTTTCCAATTTTCCACTTTGCTTTTGACTTAGCTAGGTCTTTGGCATTGAGGATGCCATTCTAGATGCAAGAGCCTTTCAGGGTATCATCATTTTCAAAAAAATAAAGAAAAGAAGCAATGGAGATATATTTATCCTCAATGAAATCCCTTCATTCCCCTTTACCATGAAAAATCCTCCAAATCTGCTTTGCGTGAAGCACCTTGTTGAAAGGCCTAATCCTCCTAATCACCAACTCCCTACCTTTTTGGCTAAATAGAATTTATCCCAAGCAATCATAGGAAGACGTCTGTACTCCTTAGCCCCAGACCAAAGAAATCTCCTTTGGATTTTTTCCCATGCATCAGCAACTTTAGCTGGAATAGAGAAGAGACTAAGAGCATAAGTAGGGAGGTTTTGAAGGGTGGACTTAACTAGCTGAATCTTGCCCTCTTGAATAAGAAGAAATCCCTTCCAGCCTACCAATTTTATGTTAAATATGTCTATGATCTTTTTCCATAAAGCATCCAAGGGTTTTGCTCCCAAAGGAAGGCCCAAGTAGGTGGAAGGGAGAGAACCAATACTGCAACCTAAAATCTCTTCCATTCTTCTTTGTCTAACCTCTGACGTGTTGATGAAAAAGAGGGAGATCTTACACAAGTTGATAGATTGGCCAGTGTCCCTAGTGTAGGAGTCCAGTATGTGTTTCACAGTTCTTGCCTCAGAAACCGAGGCTTCTCCACCTAGGATTGTGTCATCAACATATTGCTGATGAGAGAAGGTGGACAAACTAGAGGAAGGCCTGATGCCTTTCATCCTCCTTGAAAACATATGGGCAGAAATTGACCATCCAAGGAATTTAGCCAAGATGATAAAAAGGATAGGTGACAGGGGATCCCCTTGTCTCATACCCTGAGAATATTTTAAGAAAGATGAAGGAGATCCATTAACCAAGATAGAGAAAGATGGCAACGAGATGAGCTGGAGGACAGGGATAACTTTAAGAAACCCCCTCCTAGGAAAAAGTGTAAAATCCTGGAGAATCATACATTAATTTAGGTGAAATTTTTTATTAATGATGGTGAATTTTTTTTTCAAATTAGGAAAATAATATAAAGGCGTAGGCAATTTTTTTCCTCCCGAATGAAAATTCCATAAAATCCTGGTGAATTATAAATTAATGGGGGGAAAATATATAATATATGAGGTGAATTATTGTCTTTTGAAGGTAAAAAAAATATTTGTACTGGCGATTTTTATGTGTTGTTTTAAAATATATTTATTTTATTGGCTAATCTATCATTAATTATGAGAAAAATAAATATTTTATTTGGCGATTTTTAAAAGATGGGACTCGTTAATGCATCATGTGGGCCAACACCAACTAATATTAAATGTATTATTTGAGACTGTTTGATTATCCTAGATCAATGGCTGAGGTTTACTCTCGGCCCAATTTCGGCCCAATCTCGTGAAGAAAAAAAAAATTTCGAAGAAGTCACCCGAATAATGACACGTAACATAGTAATTAATACAACGTCCATCAAATATCACTTTTATTATTTGTGAATATAACTGATCACACATTGGACACATAACCTAATTAGATATTGTTAAATGTATTATTTTAGACCATTTGATCATCATAGATCAATGGCTGAAATTAAATTTTGGGCCAAATTTTGAAAGGAAACCGACTTCTACAGGAAGTCACCGGAATGATGACATGTATCAAGCCTTAAAATTTGCACCGCAACCATGATCATTGATTACTACTAGTTATTTGTTGATGTGGATGGTGGATAGTGCAACTACAACTTTTAACTCATAAATTGAAAAGAAATAAATGCCTTGTCAGTGACATCCTTTAACTGTCATCTTTAACTGTTAATAGTACACATGCATTTATCAAAAAATTTATGGGAAATATTTACATTTAGATATGAAAGATTAAAGATAGTCGACTTAAATTTGTCACACACATAATACGCATAATGCATTTATGGAAATTGAATTAAATATGATTAAAGAAAGCATAATTATTAATTGCTAAGTATCTCTGATCACTACTATCAATCAAGCGGTCGGGGCTATTTATAGACAATCTAGTTTCTTTCTTTTTCATTTTGCTTTTGGTAGATTAATTGTCAAAGCTGCCGATAGTGGTGGAAGAAATTCTTCCTCTGATTTTAAGGTTTAGGTTTTTAGGTCTTTAGGATTTTGAGAATTAAATATGGATACACCAATCTATTTGAGATGCACATCCTCAAATGACCAGAGGCCCTTTTTGGGCAATGTATCAAAAGAAATCCTCACTTTTGTTTGTAGGGAGGTTGGTGGCGATGCTTTTATAAAGTCTGTTGTGTCAATGTTCTTGGGTCGAGAGTTCCTTGAGAATGTCGATAGATACCACGTCTACATGGACATTACATCCCAGTTTTTTGCGTCTCTCCTCGACCTCGAAAGACAGAAGGTGGATATATTGATGCTGTTAAGGAAGGTTTTTAAAGAGAAATTCCTAAAGGACGATGCCAATGTTGTTGTTTTTGTGGAATTAGGGGTGGGGATCCCTTGGCCAAGAGATATACACAAGCTATTGGTGCTAGGAAGTAATATGGCCAGACAACCCTTTCTGTTTAACCTCAATGATGAGAAACTAACGTGACACAGGAAATGGGCACGACTTGGGAGGAATTTTCTCCAGAAATGGTTTTACCTTGATGAATTCGACAAGTCAGACTACACATGGCTTGATGAATTCTCAGAGATTATCCTCTAGAAAATTATACTCAGACGAAAGGGAAGATGAAGAACCCTAATTCCCTAGTTTACCCATTCCCGTTACCCTAGTTTTTTGACAATGGACATGCAAAGTCTCACTTTTTTTTTATACCGACAAGAATTTGCCTAGTAGGTTTCTTTTTTTACTGTACGATGTAATTTTTGAAAAAAAATATTAAAAAAAATTTCCAAGTTCATTTCAAATTTCTTTTTATGGGTACAAAAAATGATTCTTAGACTTCTCTGTGATTACAATATTTTAATTAGTTTCTTTACCTGTGTATTAGACATTTAAGTATATGTTTAAGCGATGGATTAGTACTTCCATTTTTAAAATCTGAACACTGAGATTCTAAATTTTTAAAATGATTAAGTTTCTTTATCAGTACAGAGCAAGTTTCTATTTTTAATTTGCCAATGTGTCATATTGATGTATGATTATAAGATAGAAATAATTGAATTAAAATATAAATCCGACTACACTGTAAAACTAAACATTTAATAACATTTATTAAATGTAATAACTAATAAGATAAAGTTGTAATTTAAAATGATTATGTGACACTCACACATATCCTAGTCACATCAAATGACAAGCCAAAAGTTACTGGGACCCATGATAGTGCGACAGTGCCAGACACCGTTGGATGAGCACAGATCAACGGTGTGCAGTGTATTTTAGGCCGAAAGGGAAAAGAAACCCCATTTCTACAAACCTATTCTGAAATAATGTAAATGAACTCAAATCATAGTCATAGAATAAGTATCACTTACCTTTGCCTCAAATTAAAATGCAGCAATGCAGTCGCGACTCGCCAATGCAGTATTGACTTTTAGTATACAGTTCCACTCAATAGTCTGAAACTTTTCTATGATCAAATATAGAGATATCATAGAGATATTAGAATGTTTTTATACTAATCTTTATTCAAAAAATTTGGCGGGAGGTATTAGGTATACAAATATTTTGGCAAGCTCGCGTAATTATAACACATATTTTGTTATTTCCTAGGCGATTATGGGTCGTCAAATACCTTCCCATGATTAATAAAGTTGGCTACATTACGTCGGTTAGAGACACGCATTCATAAAATGCTAGGAAAATATAGGCCGTTGATTTGAGGTCACCTAGAAATTATAGGCGAATGTTGTAAATTTATGGGGACCAAAATTTATATTCCATTGGCGATAATGTGTAAGAAATGGAAAAATTAAATAAACCGATGGGCGATGGGCCCGGGCTTTGGACCTAATATTAATAAATTTCAGGTGATAGGATCAATCCAATATGTGAAAAATATTTGCCAATGGGTTGTCGACATGTGACATTCACCAAATGGCGAATAATCTCCACTAAAGTTTTAGCTGCTGGAGGAGAACCTGACAGAAGGTGTTATCAAAACCAAAAGCCCTCAAAACCTTCAACAAAAAGGACCAATCCACTTGGTCATAGGATTTGGATAGATCAAGATTGAGGAGAAAGTCTTCCCTTTTACCAGCTTCTAAAGAGTGAATCACTTAATGAACTGCCATATCCGAATCTAGGATTTGACGGCCAGGATCAAAGCCAGACTATTGCTGGGAAATAATGAGGGGGTGCACCTGAAGAATTATGATAGTCAAAAATTTGGAGATAATCTTGTAGAAATAATTACATAAGCTGATGGGCCTAAGAAGATCCATAGCATCCATCCCCGTGACTTTTGGGATTAGGACCAGAAAAGTAGCGTTAAGTTCTTTTAGGAGATTTTTGGACCCTAAGAATTCCTGCATAGCTATGATCACATCCGATTTAACAATTTCCAAATACTTGTGGAAGAAGAACATAGGGAAGCCATTGGTGCCCGGGGCCTTGTCTCCTGAGATAGAATCCAAAGCTTTCTTAACTTCATTACCCTTGGGGATAGCGGTTAGAGCCTTATTCTGGAAATGATAAATGACAGAAGGGATAAAGCTCAAGAGAGTCTCTTGGTCCAGGAACTAGAGGTTGAGGTCTATGGATAGGAGGGATTTAAATAAGTCCACAATAGCTAAAGAGATATCATATCCTTCTTCAAGGTCTAGTTTCCCCTTCTAATACTATTTATTATATTAGTTTTCCTATGTTTCATGGTGGAAAAGTGAAAGAAGTGGGTATTTTGGTCTCCTTGCCTCAGCCATATGGATCTAGATCTTGACCTCCAATACATTTCATCCTTCCCAATCACATTGTGATACTTCAAGAGTAGAAGTTTTTCTTAATTCAGGTTTGTCTCATCATAGCCATCCCTCTGAATTTCCTCTTGGATAATACCCAAGTCAGAAATGGCCTTTTTTTTGGATGCAAAAATGTCCCCGAAGTCCTTCTTGTTTTAGATCTTGATGTTTAATTTGACATTTCTAAGCATTTTGGCTACTCTAAACATAGCTGATCCTTTAACCTCAATATCCCACCATTCTTTGATATTGTTGTTTATATTGGGGAGTGGACCACATCATCTCAAATCTGAAGGGGAAATTTATTTGCTTAATAAAAGAGTCTAAGATAAGAGACAGTGGGAGTGATCAGAGCCAATACGCACCAGAGCAGAGAGAGTGCAGTTGAAGGAGTTCAACCAATCTGTCATGATCAAAGCCTGGTCTAGTTTAACTTGGACGCACTCAACCCCTAATCTCCTATTACTCCAGGTGAAATTCATCCCTTGAAGATCAAAATCTAAGAGGCCTTGGTCATTGATAAAGTCCATGAGATCCTGCCTTCTTTCCAGATCAGGGGAAATCCCACCCAATTTCTCCCCTTCTTTTAAAAGGGTATTGAAATCGCCCATGATAATACATTTAGAAAGATTAAACATAGACACAATATTTCTAAGTTTATCCTAAAACAACCTTCACCCTTTTTTAGAGTTGGTAGCATAGATATTCATAATGAGCCAACTATCCTTATTCTTAATATTAGTGAGATTGAGTAGCAGCACAATACCTTCTTTGTAGACAATATCCACCTTCAAAATTGAGGAGTTCCATAGAGTCAGCAGACCACCAAATGCACCTTTTGTCCTTTTTCATCTTGGTTTCCTGTATAAACATTACATCGGGTATGTGATACCTAATCATATTTCTAATAATATCCTACTTATGTGGCCCATTAAGGCCGTGAACATTCTAAGAGATTAGCTTCATTAGTAACTGAAGGTACATGCTTCCTGGATGGTCTTTTGGGTTCCATCTGCAATGTTTTTACAGGATTCTTCTTGTTGTATTTGGCTAGATTTTTTCTACCCTAGGGTTTTGGTTTGGGCCCCTAGACCCTCTTTACTCTTACTCCTCGTAGCTACAGGAGAGACCAGGGAGGGGTCTCTGTTGTTCTTTTTATTTTTGACTGTGGTCCAATCTCCCTCCTTCCCTTCCTTGTGCATAGAAAATAGTTCTTCCATTTTAGTAAACTTCCCAGGAGTAGCCAATTTTAACAAAGCTTCCATTTTATGGACCTTCTCTTGGCATTTCAACTCAGGAGAAGGTGACACGAAATTCCTAATGGGAATCACAAGAGTGTTCTCATCCATTGGGATGTTATTCACTGGTAGCAAAACCCCAAACTCCTAGGAAGGTTCAGGGGAATGCGGAGAAATCGACGAGAGGGACTGTGGAGATCCTATTATACAGTCCAGATCCTTCATGGTGCGAAAGTAGAGGCCTTTCGAATCTGGTTCTGCCTCCATAAACATAAATAGTTATAGGCTCTGCGAGTCACTGGCCGAGCCCAGATGGGGTTCCCCCATGGCCTTAGTGGAGGGGGCACCAGCATCTCCCTGTAAGTGCTCATGAATCTCAGTGTCCTTTTTCCTCCAAACCAGAGAGGCCTGATGCCCCAAGTTAGATATTTTAGGAACATTCTCCTTGGTCGCGCCCCTTGACTTCTGGGCTTTACTGGCTTTATCATTATCTAGAGTGGGGCATTCCCTAGCCATATGCTCTGCCTTCTTACATTGGAAGCACGTAAAATGCACACTCTCATATTCCAATTTATGCAATCTTTTTCCAAGCTTTGAATGTATCTCTATGACTTCTGGCATATATTTCCCCTCTTCCACCCCTATATAGATACAAGCATAGGTGAGACATTGTTGATCCACCATCATTGGGTCTATCAAAAGAAGCTCTCCAAAAGATCTTTCTATACCAGCAAAGACATCTTCAAACCAGAACTCCATAGGCAACTCCAGTAGCCTAATCCAAACCGGGGCTTGGGAATAGAATGAAGCATTAAGATCCAGATTCATAGAACACCTCTGCAAGGATAAAGAAGATTTCCCAATAGCCCACACCCCAGCACACAGGATCTTGGCTAATTTTTCTTGGCAAGAAAACTCAAAGGATGAAAAACCCTTTGCCATGGCTTTGATTTCCACCTAGCCTTTTAGGTTCCACTTGTTTCTAGAAAAGGACCTAACAATATCAATATTAGGCCTAGAGCCAATGAATTTTCCAACCAATGTAAGAGACATCATAGCGATGTTGTGATAAATCAATTCATCCAATAGGGAAATAGAAAAATTTCCATTTTCCTTCACAGATAAGTCTTTTATAACTAGGAAAATGGACTTGCATGTTGGTTTGATCTCGAATAGAGTTGACCAAGGACGATGCCAAGTAGAATCTTCCTTGACACCAATTTGGGTCTCAGACTGAGATGGAAGCCCCTTTGACCCCACCTTCTTTTTTCCTAGATCCTTTCGTCTGTCGACTGGGACCCCAACCTTGTTTGTTGTGTCTTCATTTTCCTGGTCTGCCAAAGTGCTTCCATCACTGACTCCTGCAGCCCCCTAAGACGCCTGTGATCTTTGTTTCCCACCCATATTCAAACTCAAAATTCCTCCCGCTCCTCCCGCTCCCTCCATCATTCCACGAGTTGGTTGACAAGAGCGTTAAACTCATTAAGATGATTTTGTTGATTTCACCTTCCTTCATATTGATTTTATATAATTTATTCATGATAACAATCTTCTTTGCAGTCAATGCCAGTGCATACATGGTTGTATTTTTTATCATACCACCTTTGTTTTTGTCTCTTCTATGACACTGAAAAGAACATTATTCGACAATGAAATAATAATTGTTTCCCTTGCCTTCTTGTCTAGAGTTTCTCAATATTCATTTGGAATTGTATTCAGCTTATTTGTTTTCCCTTCCAGTGCAAGGAAAATATCTTGTTTAATCAATAATGATTCCATCTGTACTTTCCAAAGACCAAGATTTTGCCCTATTAATTTCTCTACTTTCGCATCCTCCATTGTTCTAGAAAATATTTTCCAATTTCCAATTAGCTTCACCTGAGCTTTCATACCAATTGAAGAGGATTTGAAAATCAAATGAAAGAAATATATAGATAAAGAAGACAATAAATGATATCAACATAATAGAGAATACAATGATTTATCATGGTAATACAATGATTTATCATGACTCAACAATTTGCCTACATCCACACTTGAAAAGCAGGGGAATCCTTTATATTAATCTCTGTAGGTCTAAACACACAAATTATAATACAATAACTAACAACAAGTTGTTGGATAATTAAATACACACAAAGAACCTCCAAGTTGGAGAGTCAACAACCATCCTTGGAGGGAAAATGGTTGGGCTTCAGCTATCAACAATCACTTCCTTGACAAAGGTTGATGTTAATGTTCAAATCGGTTGCATGGAAAACTCTATATCATATTTTTTTAGAAAATTTTATTGACACACAATGTAAAAAATAGTTTAGAATATGTAAAGAAGCCTTGGAAATAATTTTAGCGTACAGTTTGCATCACCTAAGAAATCAAATTTAAACTTTCTATGACACATTAAGAAATAAAGGTCACAAAATGTGATTTCTACAAACAGTGACACAATAAGAAGTTTGGAAGTTACTGAGATTGTTCATTGTTTAAATTTATATCTTAGTTATGCCCAGAGGCGTATCTACAATGATAGCCAGCATTCCGTGTCCAACATTTGGAGAGCGGTCATCTCAACAATTTGTTGTGTAGAGCATTCATCTCGGCAATTTTTTGTGCAGAGCATTCATCTTGGAAAATCTCCTGTTCAAATTTAATGACCTGTATTAATAACTACTTTTTATCTCCTATTCAAAGTTAATGAAAGGTCAGTTAATGATAGGAAGAGTAAAGACTTTCAGTTGGTTCATTAAAGAAAACTGAAAGTTTTGCAAACAGTAACAATGAATACAATAAATCATTATTCACACCTGTTGAGATTTTATTAAAACCATTACAAATAAAGCGTAACAATTGCATATATATATTTGAGTATCACAGAAGTTCTTCCCATGGGCAGCTTTCTCTACAACAAGCAAAATGAGCATGCAAACTGAGCATATGCAGTTCACATTCTCTAGGTTAAGCAGGTTAGCAATTTTTTGTAAACATTGCAAAGATCTTTGCAATTATTTTTCTCTGTGTTGCGTGAAAAATATTTACTTAGTTTTGTTTTAAATATAAAGTTTTAGAAAAAAATGTCTTTCATTTTTCTCTGTGTTGCGTGAAAAATATTTACTTAGTTTCTTTTTAAATATAAAGTTTTAGAAAAAATGTCTTTCATTTTTCTCTGTGCTGCGTGAAAAATATTTACTTAGTTTCTTTTTAAAAATAAAGTTTTAGAAAAACGTCTTTCATTTCCATTTATTTTTGTGAAAATATTGGCAGACTTAAAATGGTAGAAGTTTACGTTATAGAACATTAAAGCAACTAGTGCCAACATTGCTATATTATTTAACTTTATCAGTTCTAAATTGTTTGTTGGCTATGGGAAATGGATTATTTTAAATGAATATTGATTGTAGTAGTTTTTAATGTCTTCTTTCTAATTATTTCCAATTTGAATTGGCCAATTTCAATATTTCTGGTGATTAGAACAAGAAATAGAGTAATATTTTTTTTAATTTTAAATTCATCTTATATTTTTAGTGTTATAAAATCTAATTTTGTTTAAAATGATATTACCAAGAAGACAATAATACAAGAAAATATTTTTCCCTTTATTCATAAGATACCTTTTCTTCATATTAGAATTTTCAATAAATAATAATTTATATATAGGCATCTAGATAGCCTTTTGGAAAGCTGCACCCATGGAAATTCATATTCCTCATCTTTATACTTTCTACACAAACAAGAAAATTAAACTTCAATGTTTGAAAAAAATCATGTTAAATCTTTATTTACTTGTGTTCAGAAAATTTTTTTGTTTAGAAATGTTATGCAACAAATTTGCAAGCTGTGACTTTTTTAATATTTTTACAAGTTAAGAGGTTATGAATCAATTAATATTCGGCATCTCCATGATGCTTCAATGGTCAAAATCATAATTTAAATCAATCTGATGAAAAATAAAATCGATGTTATATATTAAATAAAATGTTTTTCAAAAGTATAACAGATACTTTCTATAATAGATAAAATTGATATCTTATTGTTTGATTATGTAAATCCAACAAGATATCGATCATATTTTGATTTTTTAAATTACTTTGGATTATATTATCATAGCTTATTAAATAAAAAAGCTATGATATTATATTATATTTTATAAGGTGTATATCTGAACTTTAATTTTATCTGTAAATTATTGTGTTTTACAACATACACATGAGATATGTACATCAAGAGTTTGCCTTTTCCAAAGAAGAATTTTATTCAGATTTTGATTTTTTAAATTAATTTGGATTATATTATCATAGCTTATTAAATCAAAAAGCTATGATATTATATTATATTTTATAAGAAGGCATATATCTAAAATTTTATTTTATCTGTAAAATATTTATTGTGTTTTACAACATACGTGGGAGATATGTAAATCAAGAGTCCCTCTTTTCGAAAGAGGAATTACAAGTAGTTTTTTAATGAAAAATAAAATAAGTGTTAAGTTTAATGAACTTTTTGTTAACAAGTTTTAATAAATAATAATTAGGACATGAGGTCCTTCCTTTTTGATTACTCATTCTATTCATCACTATAAATTGTAAATTCCATTTTCATTTTTGCCAAATTGATAAGGATTGTAAATTAAATTTTATTTTTACAAATACATTAGTTTTTTTCTATAAAATTAAATTGTGTTTTTGGCAAATGAGTTGTTTATATAGAAAATCTCAGAATCTCACTATGTAATTTCATTTTTTAAACAACGCATTATAATTAGTTTTTTAATGATTATTAAATTTTATCAACTAATAGTTTTATTAACTACACTTATAAATTTATATTTGGCTAATTAACATTAATGAGTTGTTTATATAGTCAATTCCAAAATCTAGACTATGTAATTTTGTTTTTCAAACTACCCATTACATTTTTTTTTGAATGATTATTAAATTTTAGTAAATTTATAATTCATATTATATTGTTTTCTTCCTATTTCTAGGTATCTGATATATTGTTGATACAACACATTTCACTGCTATACAAGGCATTCTCCAGGTACTTTGAATGGACCCACTATTTTCAATAATAATTTGATCTATACAGTTCATATGTTTTCGCTTCCGTACATTACTGTATTTGTGTCTTATTAATGAATTGAACCTCAATTATAAAAATGATATTATGCATGATAGAATTGTAAATTACATTCATTGTTTAGATATAAAGTTGGTTATCTTTTTTGTGGTTATGTATTGCATGAATATCTAATATTCATTTATTTTCATTTATAAAATTGATGTTATACATGCTATAATTTTAAAAAATTACATTCATTATTTAGATATCAAATGGACTTGCGTTGCAATGAACCAAACTTCATCATACAAATTTCAGATATAGATGATACTGTAAATGGGCCGCCTCCACCGAGCCCTACCATTTCTGTAGCTTCAAGCGATTACATAGAAACACCGATTGAAAATGTAATGAAAAGGATTTGTGGCCATTTCATAGAGATGGTAAATGATGTTGAGAAGATATCACAACATATAGAATTTGTTGATGATACTGATGTCCACATATCAAGAGAAATGGAAACCTTCATACGGAAAGCAACTTGCAAAATAGGAAGCTTTGAAGTATTTCTAACAGATTTGTTTTACGACAAGCAGTTCAATTTAGGAAACTCAAAAGTTATATGTAACGATTTCATACGTCACTTGAGCAACTAAAAATGTAACTTTTTTTTTTGTCTACATGTTGTTGCAAATAGCTCAAATAAATAATCAATTTCAAACATATGTAACCTTATCTATGAAAAAAAAAATATTTATATTGTGGGTCACTTTTGTGTATTAGTATTGTAATATCTGTTTACAAGTATGTTTTTACTCCATAAGTAAATATCTATTGGCTAAATGAGTAAATATTTACTGGATAAATAAATACACATAATTAGAATTAAAATACTAAGTACTTAGTTGTGTTATTTATAGAAAACAATATATATATATATATATATATATATATATAAACCCTTTTTATCAAAATTTTATATATTAAAGAAAGATAATCTATATAGAATATTAACTTTCAATTGTTTTCAATATCAACTATGGTTTGCCCAAAATGAAATTTTGAATTAGAGGAGCAAAGAAGACTATATATAAGAGAATATCAAAGAGAGTACCGTAGAAAATATCGTAGAGAATGAAGAGAAAAAATCGCAAATGCATAGATAGAAGATCAAAGAATAAGACACAATGAAGTTGATAGAGAATGATATGCCAGAAGAAGGGCAAATCTAAATGTAGAACCTATGGAAGTTGAAAATAGAGAGAAAACAAGTGTGCAAACAAATTTACATCAAAGTACCACTAATCAACCCTCTAATTCTCAAGAACAAGTAAGACAACAAGTTGATCTACAACCAAGTGAGACAACCAATCCTCACTTTAATGGAAATATTGAGTTGAATGGTGATAATGAAAATCCTCTCTCAATAGATTGTGTTTCAGAAACACCATAACATGAGAATTCATTGTAGATGAATGAAGATGTTCAAGTTGGTGTGGAGAACATGACAAACCCTAATGGTTTACTTCAAACATATTTCAAAAGATTGTAGATGCAATTTAGAATTCAAATAGATAGTTTTAGAACTCCAAATATGTGTTATGTATTTCAAGAATCTTATATTGGAATCAAAGTAAGTCAAATCTTTGAAGGTCCTATATGAAAAATATGCCAACAAGAAAGAGGTATTCATAGGTTTTCATATGCAAATAGTATGGATCCTGGACCACAACCAGAGGAGCTTTCAACACTGACACAAGTAGAGTAAATATTGATTGTATGTGTAAGCCCGATATTGCAAGTGACACATGCAACAGGTGGTCAATATAAGTACAAAGGGAACACCATAAGTTTTCCACAAAATGTACAACAAGTTGCAAAAATTTTGCCGCACACAATACAAAATTTGCCTATTATTATTGTTAGAAGAAGGAATCAACGTGGCATAGATTATGATTTTATTGTCAATAGAGATTGTGTCTACAAAGCACTCAAATGCAAAATAGAACATGAAAAAATTTATTCAGATGTTATAATTGATGAAAATGTTGTTAATGACCTACCAAGAAATACTAATGAAAGCATTTTCAATAGATTAAACATAGTGCAAATGGAATTTGATTTAAATACTAATGAAATCACTTATGTTGGACCTATTTTGGAGACTGATGAAGGTAACACAATAGAGAACACTACATCAATGGCTTCAAAACCACCAAATGCTCAAAGAGAAATGGAGTTAATTTAGATGTGGGTTAATAACCCAGAAGAAAATCCAACAACATTGATTGATTGGCCTAGAATTGGTGCTTCTCCAATCAATGAGTATATAATTTCAAGATTACTAGACATGGCATTTCCAACACTATTTCATGATGGTAGATGTGACTAGTTAGAACCAGACATGAGATGGGTGCATCTACATGAACTTGTGAAGTATCTATTGCGGCATAGGGATCATAGGTTTGGTAAACATCCATGGTTCAGATATTTTATGATGAACATGATAATGTGACACCGTGAACAAAATTCATCTGCAGTGTTTGTGAAAAGAAATATCCAAGACATGCCCATCACTATCAATAAATTATGGGAGCATATGGAAGTGATGCCACAGTCTCATTTAGCTAATAAGTTGATGTGGTTTGGAACAACATTAAGAGAGACAAGGTCATATTGGACTAAATGTTGTGCAGAATTGACAGACATGCTTCATCAAATTGGCACTCCAATGATATTTTTCACCTTAAGTGTGGAAGATATGCATTGGCATGATCTACATGCTCTCATGCCAGGAATATGCCCAAACAATCCATGAGAAGCTCAAAATTGGAGAAAACAAAACATAATCAACTATCCTCATATAGTTGCACATTACATGCATTTACGACATACAATATTCAAAAAACAAATCCTAGAAAATGGAATGGATGTCAAGGATTTTTGGTGTAGGTATGAGTGGAAACATAGGGGTTCCTCACATGTGCATGGATTTTTATGGATCAATGGCGCACCCAATATGGACAACATTGATTGGTCAAATGAGGAGGAATGAAGAACCGCTGAGCAATATTTTCATCACACTATTCATGCATGGAATCGTAGAGAAGATCCACATCAAATAAATATAAAAGTGACTTCATAAGAATTTTGTATTAAATTTTTCAATAATATATGCCATCACTTTATATAAAATTTAATGTTATTAATAGATATATCAAATATCCTTATTTCAATTGTAGGCATTTCAAAATTTTGGTCAACATCCATGTCTCAAAAATATAACACAACGTGCCAAGATGGATATTGATAATGACTATGAAGAACTACTAAATTGTGTTGAAAGACACACAATTTGTAGAGAGGGTGCATGCCTACAAAAAAAATAAGGAAGGATGGTTTGCAGGTGACTTACACTGACTAAAATTTTTATATCATATGTTAATATCTATTTAAAAGTGTATTGACATATACACCTTTTTTATAATTTTTACAGATATCATGCTCCTTGGTCATTGAATCTTAGGGGATCCAAATTATATGAGGACGTAGAAACAGGTGAAAAAAAATTTGAACCAGCAAGAAATAATGATAGAGTGAATTCACATAATCGTCACATACTGCAATTATGGAGAGCAAATATAGACTGGCAGCCTGTTCTGTCCAAACATGCAGTAATAAAATATATTGCAAAGTATGCATCAAAGGCTGAGAAAAGCTCGGAAACATACCACCAAATGTTGATGCATCTTTCAAATATGGAGAACCTTGATGATTTAGCTGGACAAGCATATAGAAGGCTTCTAACAGAAACTATCATAGAAAGGGATATTGGAGCGCAGGAAACATGTCACATGTTGTTAGAACTTCCACTAATGGAGAGCAGTATAAGATTTATCAATCTAAATGTCTCACATGAAGTGTTCAAATCTATAACTCCTCATAGTGTGGAAAACAATGATGAACAAAAAAAATCTTTCATTGATGGATATAAACAAAGGCCTCTATGTATGGAAGATATTACATTGATTGATGCTGCCAAATCATGGATATACAATCCTAAAAGAAGAAGAGACAAAAAATGGGAGCCAAGGGAAAGAGAAGCTATTGTCAGAGTTTTTCCAAGGTTTGTATCCATTCCTCCACATGGTTCAGAAAAATGGGCAGTTTTGATTATCCCAGTTATTACTATACAAACTTTTTTGTGTCATAGAGAGGGATATTGGTGAGGACACTAACTCCATAGTAGAAAAGTGGGACTCATTCAATTATAATGCTTGGCATGTGTAAAGAGAAATAATTATAAAGGAAGAACAAAATAATAATAATTCTTAAATTGAAGATGATGGATCTATTGCAGGAAATACCATAGAGCATGAATGGGAAATCATATCTAGACTTCATAATGATCAAAATATGCAAGTTTCAGAAATAGATATGTTGGGAAGAAGAGACATCGATAGATATATAAATTGGTCTAATGAATATTAGGGTGAAGAGTATACTATGGGAGCAATCAATTTCATTGAAAATATGAATAAATATAGATGTCTCATATATGATGATATTCCACAATGTATCAACTACACAAACCTCAGCAATAAAAAACAAAAGGCAAAGGACATTATTATGACACACTACCATAGCAATGAAAATAGAGGGCCTTTGTTAATGATAATTCAAGGAACAACAGGTACATGAAAGTCATATCTGATTGTTGCCATTCATGAAGCACTTCAAAATGCTACAATGCCAGATCCTTCTCCCCTTCTTTTACTAGCACCAACACGAATTGCAACATTCAATATTGGAGCTTTTATAATCCATTCAAAATTAAGAATTCCAATAAGAGATTTTTCTCAGCTAGAAGGCGCACGTCTTACAATTTTCCAAGAAGAAATGACACATATCAAATATATTCTGATAGATGAAATGAGCTTCGTTGGCCAGAACATGTTGGAAAACATAGATTTTTGACTGAGGCAAGCATTTCCCTATAGTTCAGATAAAATCTTTGCATGTACATCTACTATTTTATGAATACCAACTACTATTTTATGTTATTTTTAATACAATATGTAATTATTAAATATGATAGAAATATTGTACATCTTTGAAATGTTTATTTTGTATTATGTTTTAGGTATATCTATGATTTTTGTTGGAGACTTGGGTCAATTACCTCCAGTGAATGATAGGCTGACATATGATAGTAAAAGAAGAGGTAAGTTATTGTGGGAGGAATTAAAAACAATGGTTACTTTAGATACAATTTTCAGACAAGATGGATAAAACATTGAACAACAAATATTTTGTCAACTTCTGACAAATCTTAGAGATGCAAACCCACAAATTGATGACTGGAAATTGCTTATGATGATAACTCCAATCAATTTAAATGCTGCAACAAATGAAGAGTTTTAGAATTGTGTCCGTTTGTTCTCCACAAATGACAATGTTTATAATCATAACAAGATAATGTTATATTCATTGAAGCATCATGTTGCACGAAGCATTGCAACAAAAACAAGAAGTGTGAATACAATAGGAGATTGTTCAAATGGTGAGCTTGATATTGAATTATTAATCAATAATAATTCAAGAGTTATGTTGACTTCAAATCTTTGGATAGAGGCAGGTCTTGTAAATGGAGCATTGGGGTATATTCAAAAGATTGTCTACAAACCAAAAAGTGCACCACTTGAGCCTCCAACATATGTTATGGTTGAATTTGATAATTACTTTGGAATACCATTTGAAGATCATCACCCAAATATAGTTCCAATAATATCAATACAAAGGGGTAGAACACTTCAATTGCCATTAAGATTGGCATGGGCATTGACAATTCATAATTCTCAAGGAATGACTCTTTCAATAGCTTCAATTGACATAAGGCCAAAAGAAAGAGAAAGTTTGACATTTGTGGTTGTATCTCGTGTGAATTCTCTACAAGGCCTTAGAATATCACAACCGGTCACATATGACCATTATGAGAAAATGAAAAATGGCATACAACTTTCAAAATGAAAGCCTGAAGAAAATAGACTCAAATGTTTAGAAGAATAATGAAGTATTTGTATTTTTTTTAACAATTGCATCAATGACTATATTTTTGAAGTAATATATTATTAGTTAAATATCTATTTGCAACTCTTCTTAAAAATGAAAATATATCTTTTTGCCTTACTAAATGATATTAATTGAAAATTTATCTTTTTCACTATGTATGTATATAGTCAAAAAATGGAAGCACCTCCATTATAGACTTGTTTAGACTTCCAAGTAAGTGGTTTGGGGTCATGTCAAGAACCTTGAATGGGTTCCTTATTTAGACCTAGCTTTCCCCCCTATTTTTCCCCTCTTTCCACTTCCTTCCAACCCGATTTCTACATTTTGGACTGCAGACTTGAGAACTTGGACCTCAAGGTTAGGGTCGAACTTTCTAGTCTATGTCAACCTCAACCCTGACCTAGTTCAAGATCAACCTTGACCTTGACCTAGGGTTCAGATCCTAGGGTCCCACAGTTTTTGGATGTCGGTCTTTGCAAAAAGTTGTTTCCCGCTTCTGAGTCGGCTATTTCGGGTTCCAAAGTGTTATTCCTAAATTATATTTAACTTAGGTCCTCTCCTACGGGTAAATGATTTAATGGGAATTTAATTCTCCTATGTCAGCCTCCTTAGAAGATTGTGCCCTAATTTCATATAAAAGGGAGCCTTCCTCCCCCCATTTTCTCTAAGTCCTCTATTGAAGCCTAAGCATCCTTGAGCAATTGAGAACCATCATAAAGTGAAGATTCAAGCAATAAATCAAGAAATAATTGAAGCAAGGATTCATCCACCATCAAGCCTTCAAGCATTCAAAGAGATCCATGGGAGGCCATTGAAGGATTCAAGCTACATAGTGCCCTTTTGGTGATCTCTCCATCCATCTTCTTCCAAGCCTCTTCATAATCAAGAACCCATTCAAGACTTGGTGTTGGAGATCTACAAGCAAGAGATTGAAGAAATCCTACATTATACATTCCACATTCTAGATCCATTGGTGCATACATACTTGTGGATTGAAGGATTCGAATCCTCGACAAGGACTTTTACAAGCAAGGTAAATTTATGCATTAACTTTGTCTATTTCTGGAATTTCAATTACATATATTTGAGGTTAATTCCAAAAATGGGGTTTGACCAAGGAAAACCCCTTCCCCCTAACAAACAAACCTCTTTTTCTTGTAGGTACAGGTTTAGGACTATGGATTTGGACTCAGATCTGGATACCCTTTTTGGCTTTCTATCGGGCTTTGTGAACAGATTCTATGTTAGACTTGTGCAGGTCAAGGTCGACATTATTGGGTCAGGGTTGACATTTGTGGGTCAAGGTCAGCCTTTTTCATAAGATGGTGTCGGATCAAAAAAATATTTCTGGGTTTTGTTCGTCTCTGCATTCCAGTTCTGGATCATACTTCATTTTTTCCAGAAATAGAGTATAGACCTCAAAAAACAACATTCTTTGATCTGCAATTATTTAAGGTTAGTACATTTCTCCTATTTCTTCATTTACTATCATATATCATATCTACATTATCAATTAACAGAATTTAAGATCTTCTTTACTCTCATTTCCAAATGGTTGATTCATTTGTGCATTAATCCCTCTTTTGGGTTGATTAATTTGGATCTTGCATTTGTGCATTTGGGGATAAAGGTGGAACATCTCATCTTCCTCATAATCATATTTCAATACAAACACAATTTAAATGTAAAGGTTAGAGAAATACACAATCAAACCCTAATAGAACTAAATAAACACAAAAGCATAATTTTTTTCTACCTTACATTTTGGTGAACTTGCGATAGACAACTCTTTCTCTTTGGTGTTAGATTTACATTGTTTATGTTAGATATTGCATGTTCTTTCAATTACATACAAAATTAATAAATCAAAATCTTGTGATTAGTTCATTTGCATTATATTGGTGTATGAGCTTTACCACGTCTACTCCTACTTATAGTATCCCAGTTAGAAGAAGCCGTAGACTTATGGGTTCCTTTGATCCCGAGTCTTCCTCTCCTTTCCTTAGGATCCTGGATGATAATTTGATCACTCATGATTCCAATCCTTCTATGGAGCATAACTCTTCTCACTCATCACATGATGAGGATGACGCTTTAAGAGTTCCTACTAAACAAATGCAAAACCTTTCAACCAAACTTGATAAAATGGGAAATTGGCTTATCCAAGAAAACCATAATCAAGATTCTATCCAAGATATAGAGGCTCTTAAGAAAGTCCTCCGTGATAATGTCCAAGGTGTTAATTTATTGTGTAGTATCACACATCTTGTGAATTTGAATGTTAAACCTTTAGCTCAAGAGTTAGGATTCACACCTATTGTCACTAGTGTAGGACCTTCTTCTGTTCCTTTACCTAGTATTCCTACTTATACTCCTCCCTTGATGACAACATCTCTACCAACTACATCTATTCCTATGAGTGCTCCACCGGTATCTTTACCTACCTCACAACCTTCATATCATAGTGTGCCTTTTACTTATACTAATCATTTTCCAACTGTGGTTCCTAATGTTCCACCGGTTGTGTCTTCTATTCCTGTTGCTTCTTACACTTTTCCTAGTGTTTCTAATATTTATATGCCACCTTTTCCTCTAATGATTCCACAATTATTAGCTTGGATTAGGCTGTGTCATCTTTACAACAACATCTTGCATCTTTAACTCAATCCAAATTTAGCATTTCTACATGTGACATGGGTAGTCCTTTAAGACATCACTCATGCTATTGTCCATCAGCAATCCGATATGCCTCATCTTGAGAATTACAATGGTAAAGGTGATCCTGTTACTCATGTTAAAACATTTCAAATCCTTTGTAGTGATTATGCTCATGACTCTAGGATTTTATCTAAATTGTTTGCTAGAACCTTTCAAGATAAGGCTTTACAATGGTATTGTTCCTTACCTCCTTATTCCATTGATTCTTTTCCTAAAATTGCTAATTCCTTCATTCAACAATTTCAAAATAACATTGGTCCACAAGTGTCCTTATCTGATTTAATGCATTGTAAACAAAATGTTAAGGAAAAATTGACTAATTTTATTGGTAGATTTAAGCATTAGCATGCTCAGATTTCTTATCCTATTCCTTATATTGATATTCAACATATGTTTATTTCAAATTTACAAAAGGATATTAGAGATAAGATTCTTCTTACTAAATTTACCTCCTTTCAAAAATTGTGTGTAGCACTTGACCATTATCAATTATAAGTGAGTCAGTTTGAGAGCAACACTCCAATGGCTCCTATTCCAGTTGATAAGAGTGACAATGCTCCTAATCCTAATAATTTTCAGAAACCTAACAACTATGTCAACATTAATAAATAGATGAATGTGGTTGCTAATCAAGTTATAGCTACATCCAATAATGCTACTTCTACATCCACTACTTTCCATGTGAATCGTACGTTTCCTCCTCTCTCTGAAACTTTGCATTCTATAATGAGTAGGTTGTTAAGTGCTAGTATGATTAGCTTGCCTCCTATTCAACCTCTTCTTCCCACCATGATAGCTTTAAAATCCTTTGATTCTAAAGCTTTCTGCCAATACCATCGCCAGAATGGCCATGACACTGAAAATTGTTATTCTCTAAAGCATAGAATCCAAGACTTAATTGATTCTAAGGCTTTAACTATTGATAATTTTGATGGTAATGGGAATAAATCTGTTTCTCCTCCTAATCAAAACCTTCAAATCTATACTAATCCTTTACCTACACATGATACTAATACTATAGCTCAACCATCTTCTAGGGATATTGTTTACGATTCAAAGATGGATGATCTTAATCACATTGTTAATCATGTGGAGAGTGTTGTGCCATCTCAACTTACTGTTCAAGATCCTTCACCTCCACTTCAACTTCCAATTCCACCTAAATATCAAAAACAAACTATGGACAAGGGACCTAGGGAACTTTTAATTACCTTTGATGATTCTGAAATGATTAGAGCTCCCAATGGTCCCCTTCATATCTATGATAGGATTGCTAAGATACCTACTCGTGGTTGTCTAGTTGATCCCACATCTTTAATAAATGTCATTACTGAGGAAAATATTTTTATGAAATTCCTACAACGTGATTATTATGATCCATCTGATGCATGGATCCAAACTTGTAATGTCTTTCTTTATCCTCCACTTGGTTTTATCAATTTACCTGTTGAACTTTATGGTAAAGTTATAGATACTACCTTCATCATTATTCCCACTTCTGATCAATTTCAAATAAATTTTGGTTTACCTTGGATATTTTCTATGCATGCTATCGCTTCTCTGATTCATAAATGTCTTAAGTTCATTCATAATGGAGAAGTAAAAATGATTAATCATAGTTTGTACGCACCTGCTAGGCCTAGAGATTGCGCTACTTTTGATTTATTTTGGCTTTCACTACCTAGCTCCTATCCTCCTCACCTTGATCATCTCTTTCACTCATATCAAACTTATAAACATCGCAAAATTGCTGAGTTAAGTATGCCTCGGATTGAATCCAACTATGTTCTTTTTCCTACTCCTGCAATACCTCCTTTATCAATTTCTGCTAATAATATTAATCAAACTTCTACTATTTCATCGCAAACTATTGAGAATCCTCCCATAGAACCTATGAAGGAAACTATGGTCACTCCTCCTAGTTCTCAACATGTGGTAAGAAAATCCAAACATAATAAATCTGCTAATGAATGTCATAAAAAGCGTAGAGCTAATGCTAGAGCCCGTGCTTCTATTATTCAAAACTCCTTACCTTCTTTTGATCACCCTATGCTTGATGTATCGAAAGAAGTCAATATGCATAATGATGTTAAGATGAATGAGTATGATGATCCTATTCACATCTTAGAACCCATTTCAATCAACCTTGATGAGGAGGACACTCTCGATGATCCTATTGATCTTAGTGATGAATATGAGACCATTGATCTTGATAATGATCTACCTCATATTCTTTCAACTTAGTTAACAATCACACCTAGTATCGAGCATTGTGATTCTCAAGAGGATCCTTGTTTGGAACTAGCTATCATTCCTACTGTATTGGATATAGTCCCTCTTATGAGTTTCCCACCTTCCATCAATAACATAAACCAAGATGGGGAGGGTCGGCAATGTGCTTGATTGGGTTATCTTTTATGGTAGCCCTTTTTGTGTTTGCATGTTGTAATGTGCTTCTCCCGTAATGTATTTTCTAAATGTTTGTTAGACTCTTTTATACGACCCTTGTTACTTTGTTGGTGCAAGGTGATAAAAGACTCAAACCTGTCATACAATTCCTCTATATGTGTCAATATTCTTCTATATGTTGTTTCATGTTATGTTGTACTTGTGCTATTGTGTGTAACTATTTTCCTTGTATAGTTTGCTTGGATCTATGACATGGTAGCACTAATTCTTTTTGGTCTCTATGTTGTGGTCTGAAAAGATTCTTCTTCATAATTATTAAGTTTTCCTTCCTCCTTTGTGATTGTAGTTCTACTTTTTTCAGGGAATGATGTTAGTTCATTTGCAATAATATCATATTTCTATATAAATGTTATCTTATGATCATACTGACCCCACATTAGGTAGATCCCTCTTGTGTTTTTATGTATTTTTATATTTTTATTTCCCTTGATTTTTCTTCCTTTGGGGGCATCTCGCAGTGGAAACATAATTCATAGAGTTGTTTATGTTTCCGTTAAAACCATTGGTCTTGTTAAAGTGTTAGCAATGAATTTAACATGGGGGCATACACTCTACTCACTTTTTGCACACACGCACATTCAAAATAGTTTTCAAGCATTTAAAATTTTCCCTTTATGGATTAAAAACTAATCCTTAAAGCATGGACATTTTACCTTTTAGGATCTCTTGACCCCTCCAGTTTAAACTTACACAGATCTCCCGATCCTCCCAGTTTTTAATTTATAATGTCTTTGATCCCTTTAAGAACGGATCTCCCTGATGGGTTGACTAGTGAGTAGCCACATTCACTAGGTGGTTCAGCTCCATCTTTCCAGTTACACTTTTTGTGAGGTTCACAATAGGACATAGGTTCTCATTGGGAAAGATAATCACACCCTTTTCTCTCTCTTCTTAACTAAGTGATGTATCTCTTATCCTGATCTTAGGTTTGATAAAGACTTAAGTCCCTTGGGGGCTTGAGGAATTCTTTGTCCCTTTTTATTCCAATAAGATTCTCTGTTCTGTATGTTCTCCTTTACAAAGAGTTTGTGTTGAGCTCATACTCTTGCTAAAGTGGGGGCTAAATGTATAGTCAGAAAATGGAAGCACTTCCATTATAGACTTGTTTAGCCTTCTGAGTAAGTGGTTTGGGGTCATGTCAAGCACCTTGAATGGGTTCCTAATTTAGACTTGGCTTTCCCCCCTATTTTTCCCCTCTTTCCACTTCCGTCCAACCCGATTTTTGCATTTTGGACTGTAAACCTGAGAAATTGGACCTCAAGGTCAAGGTCAACCTTTCTGGTCTATGTCAACCTCGACCCTGACCTAGGTCAAGGTTGACCTCGACCTTGACCTAGGGTTTAGATCACAGGGTCCCATAGTTCTCGGATGTCGGTCTTTGCAAAAAGTTGTTTCCCGCTTCCAGGTCAGCTGTTTCGGGTTTCAAAGAGTTGATTCCTAAATTATATTTAACTTAGGTCCTCTCCTAGGGGTAAAGGCTTTAATAGGAATTTAATTCTCCTATGTCGGACTCCTTAGAAGATTGTGCCCTAATTTCATATAAAAGGGAGCCTTCCTCCCCTCATTTTCTCTAAGTCCTCTATTGAAGCCTAAGCATCCTTGAGCAATTGAGAACCATCATCAATTGAAGATTCAAGCAAGAAATCAAGAAAGATTTGAAGAAAGGATTCATCCACCATCAAGCCTTCAAGCATTCAAAGAGATCCATGGGAGGCCATTGAAGGATTCAAGCTACATAGTGCCCTTTTGGTGATCTCTCCATCCATCTTTTTCTAAGCCTCTTCATAATCAAGAACCCATTCAAGACTTGGTGTTGGAGATCTAAAATAAAGAGATTGAAGACATCCTACATTATACATTCCACATTCTAGATCCATTGGTGCATACATACTTGTGGATTGAAGGATTAGAATCCTCCACAAGGACTTTTACAAGCAAGGTGAATTTATGCATTAACTTTGTCTATTTCTACAATTTCAATTACATATATTTGAGGTTAATTCTAAAACTGGGGTTTGACCAAGGCAAACCCCTTACCCCCAAAAGACAAACCTCTTTTTCTTGCTGGTATAGGTTCAGGATTGTGGAATTGGAATCAAATCTGGATACCCTTTTCAACTTTCTGTCGGGCTTCGTGAATAAATTCTCTATCAGACCTGTGCAGGTCAAGGGTGACATTATTACATCAGGGTTGATATTTGTGGGTCAAGGTCGACCTTTTTCATAAGATGGTGTCAGATCGGAAAATAATTTCTGGGTTTTGTTCCTCTCTATGTTACAGTTCCGGATCATGCTTCAGTTTCTCTAGAAATAGAATACAAACCTCAGAAAACAACATTCTTTTATATGCAATTATTTAAGGTTAGTACATTTCTCCTATTTATTCAATTATTGTCATATATCATATCTACATTATCAATTAACAGAATTTAAGATCTTCTTCTTTACTCTCATATCTAAATGGTTGATTCATTTGTGCATTAATCCCTCTTTTGGGTTGATCAATTTGGATCTTGCATTTGTGCATTTGGGGATAAAGGTAGAACATCTCATCTTCCTCATAATCATATTTCAATACAAACACAATTTAAATGTAAAGGTTAGAGAAATACACAATCAAACCCTAATAAAAAAAAATAAACACAAAAGCATCATTTTTTTCTATCTTACAGTATGTTTTAGTTTAATCTCTGAAATCATATATACACATCAGTTATATAAACTAAAAATTAAATACACTTTAAAACAATTGCATCTATAGTAACCTGCATGTATATAAATATGAAAAATTGAAAATGTAAATTTTACTTTTTTGTTATTTATGGTTATATTTAATCTCCTAAATCATATATATTGATATTGATTTGATAATTGGTTAATGCTCAGGGAATATTTTAAACTATGGATCTATCAGAAAATGAATTTGAAATTATTGAAGCAAGTCTAGAAACCTCTGTCAATTCTACTACTTTTTTTCAAACACCTATTTACAAGTGCGCAAGATCTGTTTGAGTGTTGTTAAAAAAATTTCAAGATATTGAAAGCACTGCCTTATCCATTGATTATGTTGAAGAGATTGAAATAATGAAAATGAAAGATGTTGCACACAAGGTTAAGGAGACATATACAAAAGTGGATGTGTTTCCAAGTTTTATGGAAGAAGTATGTCGTGATCACTTGGAAAACAAAGGTCGTAATACAATTCTAATCAGTGAAGAACATGTAATGTATTTACATCATTACAATGAAGTGTTCTTCGTGTAGTCTTGACAATGTCCTTTCATAACTATTAAATAAGTGTTATATGAACCATTTATAAACTTTTAATGATTTATGTAGATTATTTCAGAAATATTAAATACGAGTTATATGAACCATTGATAAAATTTTCATTATTGATGTCAGGTATGTGGTTTGTTCTTCAAGGTTTTTTTATGGTTTATGATTTATAGTAATAGTTTCACACGTCAACAAATTCTATCTATTGTGATATGTTCTCAACATCATTTACCATATGTGTGAGATGGACACAAATCTTTTTCATTACATTTTCAATGGGTGTTTCTATGTAATTGCTTGAAGCTACAGAAATGATAGGGCTTAGTGGATGCGGCCCATTTACAATATCATCTGTATCTAAAATTTGTATGATGAACTTTTGTTCATCGCAATGCAAGTCCATTTGATATCTAAACAATGAATGTAATTTTTTAAAATTATAGCATGTATAACATCAATTTTATAAATGAAAATAAATGAATATTAGATATTTATGCAATACATAACCACAAAAAATATTTACAAATAAGTTCTCAAACATGTCAAAAAATTATAGATTTTATTAATATTAGTTATAATCAAATATTTTTTTGTTAAAAAAACAAAACATGTCTAAAAAATACTTTCTAAAATATTCTCAAAATATATTATTTTTGAGAAATGTGGATAATATTCTTAACAAATAAATTGCAATTGTAGTTATCATATATGTCTTCTATGTGTTGCGGGTGCTACTAGCTTGTCTATATTTATTTTCATAATATATATATATTAAATACCCGGATAGATATCGTTCTCGAGGCGCCTATCTAATATCATATTAAAGTGTAATAGGCGCCTCGAGAAGGATATCTATTGGCATATTTAATATATATATTATGAAAATAAATATAGATAAGCTAGTTATTTCTATGTGATGAAGGAAAAGTTAAATCATGTACCAAAGTCCAGCACAAAAGTCCAAATGCTCGTTACAAGAATTAACAAAAATCAATAATGAAACTCATCAAAGCACCAAAATAATTTGATTCCTCAATGGTTGTCCAATGAACTTATAATGAGTCAAAATTCATGCAGATGCAGGCAAACGTTTTGGAAACTCGATGGTGATTGATAGTGGAAGAATTGTGATATTCATGTTCAAAAATAGGTAATCGTGGATCTACTAAATGGGTAATCATGGATCATCGGAAGCCTCTTCAGATATTGTAGAGCTCTACATTATTTTATTTGACACTATTATTTTTGAGCTTTAATACTTATGTAATTCCCAAAGTTATAAATTTGTGATTGTATTTACAACATACAATGTGAATAACATAGATATTTTCCTTGGGCATTTGAATGATTGTTATATGTATCTAGGCTATATGTGATGGGTAATTTTTTATTATTCAAACAACTGATCTAGGCTTGCGCTACTATGATGATGAGGACAACCCGAAGTAATGCTCACTTGTTTATTTTATTTTATTATCTTTCATTTTTAATAAAGAAGTAAATAATTCTTCATTTATTTAAAACAATTAATCTTCTCAAATTTAGATGGTTAAATGGCCAGTATAAAAGAAGTTAGCTTACTAAAACAATTATCTTCTTGTTTCACTAAATAAGTTCAGACAATTCATAGATATGTTATATGGAGAACTACCAAATCCTCAACTTTGGAGTTTATTTATTAAATATAATTTCATGAAAAAAAAATCTGTCAAATTTGAGTTATAAAGTGAGGAAAAATCTTTAAAATATATGGTATTTGGAAGAAGAAAATTAACCATTAATAAGTCATTGGTGTGAGACTTCATGAAAAAAGAGAAAACAATTCAAAGCAATAATAGTTGAAAATAATGATCAATTTTGATAGTGATAATATATATGCAATGATGCATAGATGATTGACAGATTAATTGATAATTTAAAGTAATTTAATAATAATATACATATTAAGGAAAAACTTGGAAATGTAGCATTCAAATAACCCAAATGAGATTATAGTCCAAAACAGAGAGAAACACAATTATAAAAATGTTATTGATGGTATAATTGCTTGCTTAAATGACTACGTTTCAGTTGTAGTGGATACATAAAATATATATAATTGTCAGTAACAAAAAAGAAAACTTAGCATTAAAATACAACCTTCTAAAATTAATTGGTAAGCAAGAAACATATGAATGGAAAAGGAAAATAGATTCATTTTGGGAGCCACCAACGTTCTTTCTAATTTCATCCACCTCTATAAAGTTAATTGACTTTGGAAAAACATTGTTGAGAATTGATTACAACCCAAACTGGGCAAGGGGAAGATTTTAAGAGGAGATTGACTGTCAAAAGCTACTATGGTAGAGGCAAGAGTATTTCCATTATTTTAAATATATTGTTTAGAGGTGATATCTACTACACATAATCCATACATGGATCTAGATCTGCACTTGTTCTGAGTACTAGTTAAACCAAAACCATCATAATTTTATCATTATTTTTAAAAGGTGCCTCAACCCATCAAATCTTAAAAGCATACTTGAGAAGCATCAAAAAAATTTCAGAAGGAAGTGAAGTGACCCATTAAAAATGAAAATGTTCAGTATCTGGAAAGTATAGAAATTGATTGATATGATTGCATTAAATAAAAAAAAAATGACATTATTGTGGGAGGAAGAAACTTAGAGAAACATAAACTTGCAGATAAACACAAATAAAATAGATAGAACTCTTTTAGGCTTCAATAAACAGATCTTTCATTTTAATGCCCTTTTAAATTTTACAGAGCTGCCAGTGCTCATAAACTGGTATTAATTCTACATCAAAACAAAGTATTTTTCACCTTACAAAAATAGAGCATTGTGCTTTCAAAAATAGAGTTTTCTAGCTATGCAAGAGGCTTCCAGAAAACCCTAGAAGAAGACTCTAGATGCATCAGAAAGAAGAAACTAGAAAGGAAGATAAAAGAAAGATGAAATAAATGTCATTGGTGGAGTGGTTGAGTTATGGTCAGCAAGGAAGATTAAATACTCTAGATGTATGTCCACGTCAACCAACACTCCCCCTTAATCTTCATTGCCATGTATTTCTATAATACCAATTCCTTCTTGAAGTTGCTCAAAAACATTCTTTGCAAGTGGCTTTGTGAATATATCTACCAGTTATTTTTGGACTTGCAAAACTCAAGATATATGTCACCATTTTTTACCAATTCTCTTATAAAATGATATCTAGTATCAATATGTTTTCTCCTTTTATTAAATACATGATTTCTAGATAAGGCAATTGATGAATTGTTATCGGGTGCAAGCACAAAGTTGAGTGTCAATTCCGCGGAAGTTCACGGCCAAAAAAAATTGGCAAATAGAAACGGGCACCCGTTTTGGTTCGAGTGCCCGTGGCAAAAAGGGCACGCATTTTTTAAGAAACGGGTGCCCTTTTTTTAAAAAATGGGTGCCTATTTTTTAAAACTATTTAAAATTTGTTTTAAACCGTTTTGCAAATCATGTTCACAATTTGCAAAACATGATTACGTTTTTCTCTGGACGGGTACCCATTTTTGAGAGCTACCACCGACCCCCCCTCTGCCATTTTTCCTACTACAGGTACGTATTATTGTTTATTATTATTTTTTTTATTAAAAATATTTTTTATTGTTGTTTTTAATTAGTTTAATGTTAAAAAATGTACATTGTGTTTAATGTTTACAGTTTTTTTAAATAGGATTAAAAT
>MU220521.1:11353-55182 GCA_018584345.1 Thuja plicata | reverse complement strand
TATATATATATATATCCTTTATCTTTTTCTTTTTGTTACCTGATATATGTATTGTCCGGATATTTGTATTGTACATAACTATATGCATTGCCTTTCCTCCTTTTTTGATTCTAAGGACAAAGGTACTTACAAATTTCCAAAAAGGTGGGAATGTGAGGACTTGACTTCCTGCATCATCTTCTCCCATTTTTTCTTTTAGCATTTCTAGATATTTCCATGATGACAACCCAGATGTAGGGGATGTCTCTAAAGAAAGAGTAAAAAATTGCTCCTAAGCATACTCTATTTTCATGGATGGTGGATGATGAGGACGTAGTCTTCACAAATCAAACATATACTTCAAAAATTCCACAATTCCATTCAGACTACAACACTCGTTCAAAATGGAGGTTTACCGAAGAGGCAACTTTTCCAGTCCTACCAAGCAAAATTGTTCAGTTGTCACATCCGAGATTTGAAGAAAATAAACTCATTTTTCCAGAGATTCACCCACAACATGTCCAACAACCAAGGGAATATTTTCCCTAGAGGCCAAAAGATCCCAAAGTCCCTATCGAGACAAAGATGGACGTACTAGAGCAACTAAAGAAGGCCCCCACAAACCTATCAATCTAGGTGGTACTTGCAATTCTTGAGCAAAAACAATTATTGAAGGAAGCTCTCGACATTTAGGAAAAACAATACAGGGCCGATGTCATTGCTGAACATGCAAGACTAAAAGGGAAGACACCTATCAAAGATTCAGAGATTCCACAAGTCTAGCAATTAACTATATTGGTCAATAGTGACACCCGAGCAAGAGAAAAGGAAAAAGCTAAGTCTGAACATATGCCTTTATTTCTTACCTTAATAGTAGGGGATAAGCTACTACATAATTCAATGATAGACTCAAGGGATAGTAGCATTGTCATGCCTAAGAAAATAGTAGAGTCCCTCCATGTAGAATATGATCCTTCAGATAGGGTAATTATGCATTATATGGGAAGAAGGTCCAATCCATAGGAATAATAAAGGAGCTTCCCTTCACCCTCTTTTCCTACCTGAATATCATAGTTATCATCATTGATATTCCTCTTGTTTTCAATGTCTTCCTTTCGAGAGATTTTACTTCCAAAATAGGAGGCTATATATCACTTGACTAGTCCCATTTGACGCTGATAACTAAACATAAAGCTAAATGTAAGGTACTGCCTACACATCTATTTCTAAGGAAGAGATGTACTATATTGAAATGTAAGAGGATGAAGAGGTGACCAAAACTAGAACCAAAGAAGAAGAAGAAGTATTATTGAATAATTTCTTTGAGAATGATCCTTTCATAAACTTCCATGCTACAATATTAGGTACTTATGTAATATTTGATGAAGACCACCCAATGCCAAGAGTCGCAGATGAAGAAGAAAAGAAATATATTAACTTCAATTCATTCAAGCTCAGGGTGATGCATTTTGATGGAACTAGATGTCAGACTGGTTTAGGTGTTGTTATTCATTTGATATCTCCCTTGGGAGAAGAAGTAAAGAATTTTTTCCTCTTTCATTTTAGTTCAACAAATAATGAGGTAGAGTATGAAGGACTAGACCTAGCGGAAAGAATGGGAATCAAGCAGTTGAAAATGTTTGGTGACTCTGAATTAATAGTGAAGTGAGTTCTTAATTCTTCAACATCTAAGAGCCCCTAGATCAAATCTTACAAACATACGGTATGGTACCTAATTGAAATTTTTTATGCTTTTAATATCCAAGTAATTATGAGGAAATAAAACACTGACATTGACCAATTAGCCACAATCGGTTCCCATTTCAAACCTATTACTGATCTATTTACAATTGAACATTCAGTTTGTGTGATAGTTAGACCTTCTATACTAGACAACAATAATCATTGGAAAGTATTTGAGAGTGATGACTAAATTTCCTTATTCATCCAGCAAGCTGGGGAATTTTTCAATTAGTTGTAACCCAAAATTGAAGAAGGACATGAGGACTAGGTCATCCAACTAAGTGGAAATAAACTTCACCAGGGCCTAATAACCTTGGAGAGTTTATTTGATTATGATGACATCAGATGAGACAAATGCAAGTTTGTCACAGACTAGAGGTATTATGAAGATTTAGAAGTTAGAGATGACATAATGTTGAAGGTGGGAAAAGAAGTGCCCAAGGTTGACAAATAAAGCCTTAAATCCATGTGCCAAAAGTATAAGGGAGTCATAACATGTCCACCCATGATGACATAAAAAGATACAATAGAGACATTATTGAACATAACATCTAGTTGACAGATGGAGTGAATCTTATTAGACAAAAAATGAGGTCAGCCAATCCCAAGATAGAGTCCTTGATGGCAAGAGCTAACCAAATTAATCAAATCCAAAATTATCTACTCGATCAAGCATAGCATGTTTTGGTCTATAAGAAGAATGGTGATATCCACCTCTACATGGATTTATAAGATCTGAACAAAGCTTCCCTAAAGGACCATCACCTCTATCATAAATGGAGCAAATTTTGCAAACTTTTGTTGGATCATAAATATTCTCGTTGCTAGATGGTCTCTCTAGGTATAATCAAGTTTGGGTGGTGGAGGATGACCAACATAAAACAATGTTCATCACTAAGTGGGGAACATTTGTTTATGCTAAAATGCATTTTGGCCTATCTAATGCACAAGCAACTTTCTAGAAGGCCATGGAGATGACTTTCAAGGAATTGATAGATCTAATCATTATAATCTACTTGGATGATTTGATAGTATTTTTGAAAAGGAAGGAGGATCATTTCAATCAACTTGAATAAGTTTTTCAAAAGTGACAAGAGTTTTGAATCTCCTTGAATCCAAATAAGTGTGTCTTAAGAGTTCCGCAAGGAAAACTCTTGGGACACATAGTCTCTAAAGAAGGTATTTCCATAGATCCAGAGAGGGTAAAATCCATCTTAGAAATCCCGCTCCCTTCTAACAAGAAAGGAAATCAATATTTCCTCAAAAAGGTTAATGTCATCAGTAGATTCATTTTTGACTTTGCTGGAAAGGTATGACCCATCACCCTGATGCTCAGAAAGGAAAAAAAATTCAGATAGACTCTAGAAGGTAAGGTCACCTTTGAGAAAATAAAAACAACTATAGCTACCACCCCAGTATTGTCAAATCTAGACTTCTCCAAGAAATTTATAATTTATGTCTATAGGAGTGAGTGCAACCTTGTTGTCTTGCTCACACAAAAGGGAGAGAACAAGAATCAAGAGCACCCAATCACCTTCTACTCCACAATGCTCAAGGATTATAAGGTCAAATATAACTTCATAAAGAAATATGCCTTCTCTCTAGTGAAAGGCCTCAAAAAATTCAAACACATGATATCTAGAGGTAAGATCATGGTATATGTCGCACACCCTAGCATGCGAGAATATGTCATGGAAGGTGAAATTAATGGAAAGATAGCTAATTGGATCACGAAAATTATAGAATATTATGTAGAATTTTGCTCTACTAAAGTGATATAGGGAAAGGCCTCTGTGAATACATTGCCAAAGAGGTTCTAGGAGCCCAAAAAGTAGAAGAATTGATCCTTGTTAACTATGTCAGAGAAATAAAGAATTGGGTAGCCGATCGAAAAAATTTCATGCAGACTAGTAGGTATCCATCTCACATCCCTCAAACAAAAGGAGATACTATAAGTTGTAAGGTTTTGGATATTTTCTTGTTAAAGGTGTGCTTTTCGGGAGAAACTTCAATGAAATCCTATTAAGGTGTAAAAATGAAAACCAGAGCCAAAAGATAATGGAAGAAATGCATAATGGAACCTCAAGTGGATATTATTCAACAAAAACCACCACACTCAAAATTATGTGGTCCAGTTACTTTTGTCCAACCATGTTTGTAGATTGCTTCGATTTGGTTACAAAATGTGAGAAGTGCCAATTCTTCGTCAAAAGATAAAAGAATTTCGTCGTGCCTTTGAGATCCATCGTGGTTGATGAACCCTTTTCCCAATGGGGTTTATATTTCATCAGGATGATTAACACCCCTTCAAACATCAAACACAGGTGGATCCTAACTACTACATATTACTTTATTTGATGGGTGGAAGCAGATCCACTCAAGAACGCCATAGAAAATGAAATTGTCAATTTCCTCAAAGGATTGGTGTCAAGATTCGGGTTTGAAAAAATAATAATTTCAAATAATGCAAGAGAAAGTTGTGTGAACCAAGATGTTCAAGTTTGCACTAAGAAATGACATTTTCTTGAAAATATCTTCTAACTATTACCTTCCGAGAAATGGATTGGTAGAGTCAACAAATAAGAACTTGGTAACAATCATAAAGAGGGTTGGATCAGAGCATCAACAGGAATGACACAAGAACTTGCACACTACTCTATGGGAATATCATGTTTCTCCAAAATAGGTCCTTATGACCTCACCATATGAACTAGCCTATGGAAAGGAGTCACTCCTTCCAATTTTAAGGGAGATTATTTCCCTACAACTTCTCAAATCTATATAGGTTGAAGAGGATGGTGCCGTGAATGTAAGGTTGGCATAATTTCTAAATCTATAGAAGCAGTGTGAGCACGCCCATAACACCCTTACACATCACCAAGGATTTGTCAAAATGTGGTTTGATAAAAAGGTCATCGAACCCGAGAACTACCCGATCCTAAAGTACAATGAAAGATCAAGTAAGCCAGATCAACACACAAAGTTTGACACCTTTTAATAGGGTCATTTTCGCATTACAAATTGCAAAGGTGGAAATGGTTTTGAACTAGAAGATATGGAAGGTAACCCCTTCGATGTCTTTATAAATGGGACCCACCTTAAATATTTCCATTAATGGCTCTCCTTTCCTTCATGTAAATAGTAGGTTAGTCATGCTTTGTGTTTAATAAGTACTATCAGGTACATTTTCTTTTATGTTTTCCTTTTGTGCCTTCATTCTTTTAGCCCTTCCCTTTTTCACATGGGCAGTGGTCTGTACTGTCTTATAAATCTCAAAATATTGTCCCTAAGTTGTTGTGTCAAGCCCTCAGTTCTTGTTAGTGCCTCATTTTTTAGAATGGCGACAAGTTCAGGTAATTTGTACTCTCCTCTTTCCATCTTCATAATGCACATAAACACATGAATTTAATGCACACATTCAAACAGTTACCACCTTGCTTTAGTTTTCATGTTGCCAAAGTATAATAATTTTCCAGTCAATTACAAAGGATAGATTTGAGTTTTTTGTGTTTATAATTGTTAAGATGGTGTCATTTTTTTTTTCAAATGGTGATGATGTATGCTTCCCCAAATGTTGAACACATTTGGTTAATGTTTTTGTAGACACATCATATGCCCAAGTGCCCAAGTTAGCGACAGATAGACCAGAGAAAATAAAGGTTGCAAAAGTAGAAATCGCCAGGGATCTAGTAATGGTCGAAGACCTAGCAGATGATATCTGGGACCCATTATTGGCTTTGCATACCAGAGGCCTTAGAGAGGGGACATTGCAGAGAAAGTTAAATCAAAATTACATTGTGGTGGTTTCACGAATTTAGAATTCCATCTTTCCCCAGTACATGGTACCCAAAGTTCACCCTTTCCCATAACTAATTCATGCCCTGGCAAGGCATTTTGATGTAGAAAGTTTTGTCATTAAATGTGGTGGGCTAAAGGTGATCATAAGACCAGATTCTATAAGAAGCATATTGTGTATTTTGCGCGACATGGTGAACATTACGCACTTTTATAGAATAAAGCTCAAGCATGAGTGGAATCAGTTACCCAACCAAAAGGATTTCTTGGAAGGAGATTTGTAGACCAAAATCCCTAGCAAGCTGAGGTTCCCAATGCCCTTTTCAACTTTTAAGGGTTATTCCAAGGATATATTCTCTATGCTTGCCTTTATTTGTGGAATGGAGGGAGACAAATTTGTAGAATAATTCTAGGTTGCCATGGCATACCGATTGAAAGCAGTCTAGACCCCTGGCATCCGGTTCAATTTTTTTGATGTTATTGCAGAGGGTATGACACATTAGCTCCAGGACTTCCATATTTCTCCCCATTTTAGGTACCTATCTCTTTTGGTTCACATGTTGTTATATTAAAATAAAAATTACTTTTCAGGGTTTTTAGACTCGGATAAGGTGAATATCGTCAAGTGAAGGAAGCACATCTCTATGTGGACCCCATTATAAACAATCCCAATGACTATGATGGCTTCCTAACGTAATTTATAAGACCCCCATATGTGTCTTTCTAGACCAATTTGATGAGGGGAAACTTACTGCGACCCTGACCACTTGGTTTCAAAATTGTGAACTTCAGGTGGAATGGTTCTACTGAGCCAATTTCACTATTGTATATTCTCATGGTTTCATTGAGAAACCCTTTCCTGTCCATACCTTTGTTCTAGACAGATTCTTGGCCCTAGAGGTTTTCAGGCAAATTTCTATGGTTCATGAGCGGATGGGCTCGGGAAAAAATTATGATGATATATAAGCCACCCATCACTTTTGGTGGTGTGACTTTGATTAAGCGAAAATATAAGAACTTGTCAAGATCAAAGTTGGCCCAACTTGATCTTTTGTTTCTTCACAATTCTTAGAATTTTTACCTTGATGGATGTCTTTTGGGAAGGTTTTATCCTATTTCTCATCACTCTTGACCATATTAGGATGTGAAGCATAGGCCCTCCCAACCAATAACAAATGTTTTTGTTAATATCTCATGTCTGAATGTTGGTTCTAGGCCCTCTTGGCTTGACTTTTATGATAAAAAAGTTGCTTTAAACCCTAGTCTTAAAATATCCCATAACCTAAAGAAAATTTTGAGAAATGAGGAATATCCCATAACTTTTATTATAAGTAATTCATGGCATGCATCTTGCAAGGGACATAATAATCTAAGGTTTATTTGATTGGTGGTTATAATAATCTGAGGTTTATTTGATTGGTGCTTTATAATTGTTGATTGTATCCCTAACCCTAATAGAAATAATCAGTCTTAGGCATTATATTTCGAATGTTGTCTAATATTATTGTAGGTGCTAAACCAAAATTTATATTGGAAAGGAAATTGTTAAATGTTAAGTTGTATCTTAATGAGCTATATTTCTTATTTTTATTGAACTTGTGTTTCTAAGGCGAAATTTAGGGCAATCCCAAAAAGGGGACATTATAGGCTATGCCCTCTAACTGCAAGGAAATGACTCCTCAGGTGCATCCTGATCAATGCCTCCCACTGCTTCTGCTGCACTCTCTTCTACTTGTCTTTCAAGTTTGACAATTTTGTCTTCTGTAAATGTTGACAGTTTTATCTATATCCTCAGGTTTGCAAGTGGAAAACAGAGGGTTCTCAGGGTCTGGGTTGTTGTAAATGGTTTCAGAAACAATTATGTATTGGGATTGATGTGTTTGTTTAGTGTGTGGGCTTGGACATGATGTATTTTGTGTAGGGGTGGCTCCTGAAGTTTTGAGCTGATTTATCTGACACTAGCATTTTTATAATTGGCTCTGAACAAAACTTGAGACACTCATCTTGAAAACCTGCCAGAGTAGACTCTAGAGATACTAAAAAAATCAATAAAAGGTTTTCTGTGATGTGTTGAATGAAGGTTTAGTGAAGTTTTAACAAAGAAGTTAGTGCGTGTTTTTTGGATGAGTATGAACGAAAAATGATTAGGGAAACACGGCATCATCTTTTGATGTACTTTTTTCTAATGATGGCAGCCATTTTGTGAAATTTATCTTTTTTAGTGAGACGAATCTAACATAGCAATATTTATTTGATGGAGGTTTTTGTGTAGTGAGAAACTGAGACTGACTGTCTTATTTGGATGTGATCATTCTAAAGCAGTATTTAAAGAAAAAAAGATACTTCATGAGACATTTTATTGAAGCTTTAAATTTTCAAGAATGAGAACTGTTCACATTGAACTCAGGAGCAGAAGTTAAAAAGATAGATACCAGTGCTATTTGGAGTTGGTGAATGAAATTTTCTAAGTAAGGTGGAAGGGTTCTGGGATGTTAAAGAAATAAAAGAGAACCACATGGGATGCTGTGAAACCCTAATATGATATGTCTAACCATGAAAACCTTAGCGCATTGTCAGATCTGTCAGTAATGATATTTCTTTCTCTATTGCTGATGCAGACAATGACATGCTTCATGGAAGTAGTTAACTTCTTTTGCTGACTCAAATTAGAATAGGACACTCTATTTGAGAATCAAAATTTCTTCTTAAAGTTACTGGAAGGTAAATTAATGGGTGACCATCTACAGATTTTGGAGGACATCAAAACTCAGCTTGGAGATATAGGTGAAAACATTGATAAACAATTAAAATTCCTTGTATTTAATAGTTTCTTCATCAAATAGAGGTGGTCAAACGGGAATGCAGCACAGCCCTCATTATATCTTATGCCAACTATGCCAGTGATGATGCTGGCAATGGTGTTGTTGCATTGAAGGAGCTAGCTTCTTTCTATATGTACCCGAACAAGAGTAAGATAATTTATTTGTAAAACAAAATTTATGCTTCAAAATTAGAGTAGGAGTGATCTGACAAAAAATGGAGGACATTAGAAGTCACCTCGCAGGTAATGAAATATAAAACATAGATGATGAACTGTCAACATATTTGATTAAATAGTTTCACCAAAGCTGTGCAAGGAACAAGTGAAATTTTCATTTCTTAGCCGAAGGGTGCCTTAAATCTTCTTCATAGATTTCACATGGAAATTTGGAAACCAGCCCCCTTGCTCCTTGTATTTTCAATCTGAAGCCAAGATAAAGCATGGTGCGCTTTCTTGAAGGTTGATGCGGGCCTGTTTAGAAAGTTGGTTGGCAGCTTTAGATACGTGACTAATATTTGTTTTGATCTTACTTTGCCATTGGCCTCGTCTCTTGCTTGATGCAGGATTCACATGAGAATGCCACTGGAAAGCAGCAAAAAGAATTCTACAGTATATGTGAAGTCCTTTAGGGGGGCTCACTTCCATTAATGGGCTACGTTGGCTTTTGATTGGGCTGATGATGCCAACATCAGAAGTTGATTGTGAATGCTATTTCTCGATTTAGAAAAGAAACTGATTTTGATCACTTCTTTCGCACAGGTTGAGTATCGTTGTGTTGTTGGTGCTGCCAAGTTGTCTATTTGGAATTGATTGTTTCTTTAAGAGTTTGGGTTTACCATGTAGAATGATCTACCTGTTGGTGTGACAATCAAAGTTCCATTAATATTGCTAGTAAGTCCAGCACCAGTGAAATAAACAGGTGAAGATTGACATGAACTACGTTTGGCAACTCCTCCGTGATCAGGTCATTGATCCATGCTTATGCCCAACAGAGGTCAAGTTTTTTGCATCTTTGGACTTTGTTGGGTCTGAAAGTAGTTAGTTGGGTAGGAAGGGGTGGTGTGGGATATCATATACTTTCCTTCTTTCCTGCCTCTTTTGTATAAGTTAATCTAAGGGGCATGTTAGTATACATTATACCTAGTATGTACCAAGTTATATAAGCTTAACTTGGGTCATTCTCCAAGTAAAAGTAAAGGCAACTTCAGATTTTTTGTCTTTATATAACCCAATATGAAGGATTTAGTAGCACATACTTCTTCCTCCCTTAGGAAAGTTGGTCGTAGGGGTTATGTTAGTGTACATAATACCTAGTACATACCAAGTATATAAGCTTAACTTGGGTCATTCTCCAAGTCGAGGTAATGTAGGATTGTTTATACACAGCAAGATCAAGGATTTTAATATCTGCTTATCAATAAATGATTCCATGGTCCCAATCAGCCTTCCATGGAAATTTACTTGATTGGCTACTTTTTCATTCTCTTCCCCATCGATTTCTTATAGATAAAGGCATGAGAACAAGGTTAACTCTGTATCCACTTCACCTTATATTTTCTCTGATGGATTTCTGTTGTGAGCTTGACCTCAAGATGTTTTCTCTGTATTTTCATCTCTTGTATAAAGTTAATGCTGATTTCTTTATCCTTGCCGGTTTCATTTCTTACACATCTGAATTTACACTTTTTATATGCTGGAAAGAAGTCTAAATTCCATCCTTACATAAATAGGAACCGCATTGCATCACCTTCTTTTGATTTTTTATATGAAGAAAATTGAACTTAATTCAGGTTTTAAACACAGGAATTGAAAACATGTGATGATGATTAGATCTAGAAATGAGAAATTCTCATAATTTTTCATTCCTTTGTTAATTTAACCTTGTAACAGATATAATTTAGAGCTCCTCTACTGGATATGCCTGATTGTTTGCTTGGATTAAAAATCTGCATTTTGCCTTTAAGGATAGAATGATTAATTGAAATTGACAGGTCTCTGGGAGTGGAGTTACTAATAGATGACAATCCAAGATACGCTGTTGAGTGTGCCAAGGAGGGGATCAAAGTACTTTTATTTGATCTGAATTATAGTTATCCATGGAGTAAGACCTCAGAAGGCCCTTCTCATCCCCTTATAACAAGGGTTTGTAATTGGCACGAAGTTGAGCTCAAGTTGATGTCCTTGTGTGCCTCACATTGTGAATTGAGTTAGATGAACGGTTGAGCTGGCATTGGGAATAATTCTGGTGCAGTTCTTTCTCATTCAATAAGGAAATGGAAAAGTTAATTTGAGATCTAGTCATATCGCAAAATAATTAATCATAAACTGTCATTATTCATACTTTTATGTGAAGTAATATGTAATCTATAACGTATGGAGACATGATAAACAAAGACTATAACGGGCAATTGGTTTGCTGTTGCAAATGTCTCATTCGATCATGACATTACTTGTTAAGCTCATTTATAATCAATATGCTTCAATGCACTTTAGCCGTTTTCTGTATTTCCCTACATTCAGGGTATTTACAGCCTGAGTTGGTTTATTGTAGATCAAAATGGTCTGAATAGGGCTTTAACCCTATTTGTGGAATGTTTATGGCACAAGTATCAAATAAATTGCTTCTGACATTTAAGTGATAAAATATTGTTGGATCAAAAAAGTCTCACGAAAACTCTAAACTTGTCTTTGTAGAATAGTTTCTTTGGAAATATAAAAGCATCTCCAATTTTTTTAACGTTGATATTGTAGAACTCAAGCTGGTCTCTTTACGATGGCATATGTATTCGTATTTGAGTGAGCATGCTTATTGTTAACTTCCGACATATTTAGCGAAGAAAAAAGAAGAAATTATTATAAACCTCGAGATAGAAAATCCGGATAATTGTTATGTCATTGTCTGAGACCTCATCTCAATTAACCTTTGGTAATTCCATTGAATAACAGTTTGTTACTGTTATAACATCCGTATAAGCTATTATCGGTATGTTCTTTTATACAAATGGATTGTGTTTGCTCCTGTAAAATACGTCACTAGATCCAAAATTTATGTTCTAGTATTTGGCTTGATGGTATGGATGCATGGTTTCAGATTTGCAATGATAATGGTATTGTTTGATGTCTTTAAGTAGATCTCTTTGCTCAGAAATGAAGATAAACATATATTGACTGAACAATAAATATGTACATTTGCAAACTATGAATGAACAACGTTCTTTAATATTCAATAGCTGAAAAATAATTGCAAGAACAATGATACAAAGGGCTAATCTTTCATTGCAAGTTGTGAACTGGAAATGATTCTTTAGTGCTCACAATTACAAATAACAGTCTGAAAATGGAGCTGCAATGCTCAGGAAATACGCAGAAGCCATTATAATGTGCATTGAAATATTAATAAAGCTCAGATTTTATGCCACGTCCAGGAAAGAATAAAATTGCTGTTGAATGCGAACCTGAAGCCACGTTCAGTAAGGAAGTCGACCCTTGCTTCACACTCAGGAGTGAGCCACGTCCTCTCCCAATACCACACGTTTTATGCATAGTGCTAGTTGACTTTATTGTTCATAACTCTTGCAACCTAACAAATGTTCATGCCCAACCAACTTGCAATCTCATCTAATATAGCATCCACCTGGTTTATGAGGAAGCACACGTCTGGCGTAGGTTCATTCGTCTTCCACGTTAAGCCCAATGCCAAAACTATTCTGCGTAAAAGGAACAACCTCTTCAGCATATGAATTTGGGTTTCACCTCGTGCCATGATTCTCCAATGTTGCACCTCAAGCTCCCTTTCTAGTGCCCTCACCAAACAAGATCATGACCATTGACAACAAACACTTATCTAAATCGCTTCACAAGAATAACCAACAAATAGAATAAAGATGCTCTCCACTTCTAGGCGGTCTTACAAACTTATAAATCACTGAAGTTAGTCTTCCTTAAAGGCTCCACAAATTTCACACCACAAACTTTAGAGTGCAATTCCAACTGTTACCAGCTAGGTTATTATCATCTGAAGGTTCGGTTCCTATAAGGTCACAATATTTTAAATAAAAGAAATAATCCAAGTAGGGAAAACACAGACAGGGGGGGTCCATAACTGTTATGCTTTTGTCATAGATACACTCCCAACACCCATTTTTTGATAGCCATTTCTTACAAAACAAAAATGCCAAAAAATAATAGCTAGCACACCCAATAACTGTTCCCGTTACACTATTAAGTAAACACTAAAGGGCACGGTTATTAAAAAAAAATGGATGCATACATTTACAAAATCAATGGATTGGCTCAAGAATATAACTATAATCTATTAATGTACATTTCATATTCAATTTATATAAATACATGCACAACTATTGGTGCATTCCATATTTAGTCAACTACATACATGCATAACTATTGGTACATAATAACTTTTCATAACACTCATGCACATTCACCCAAAAAGGTATGACATTTTGAAGCACTTAATTCAACTGCAATTTATACTTGCATGAACAACTAATGGTGTAAGGCTCACCATTTGAGATAAAATAAACAATGCAAATACAAAATAAACAACACCAAAAATATTACAAATTTGAATTCATGAAGCCACCGTATGAACTAAAAATTTAATACAATTGCTTGTGCATGAGTTGACCGATTCTTTCCCACCACAATTTGAATTTCAAATTGACCAGCCACTTCTTTAATGACCAAATTCCTATAAGAAGGATACAACGCCATGTAAAATCCATTGAAAATTCATTCTTTGACCGCTGGTGGTTTATTATCTGTAGTCTGCATATTCTCTGCTCTTGTTCAAGTTGGCAGGCTATCTTGTTTATTCCTTGTTTTTGTATGCTTTCTGTATGTTTTTATTACAAATTTGCTACTTTTACTGCTTACTATAGGTTTAAATCTATTGCAAAACTAAGTCAACGTAGTGCAGCCTTAGTTTTGTAATGTATTCAATGAATAAATGTACTGCTCACTATAGTTAATACCTTTAAATTATAAGTTGTTTTTAATACATGTAAGCTTCGTAGTCTTATGTTTCACAGTGCTCACTTAGTTTTGTAATGTTCTCAATGAATACATTACAAAACTAACTCAATATAGTGCACAATTAGTTTTGTAATGCATTCAATAAATAAATGTACTTGTCAGTATAGTTAAGTTGTTTTTAATCCATGGAAGCTTCATAGTCTCAAATTTTAGTGTTGACTTAGTTTTGTAATCTACTCAATGAATACAAAGCTATTCACTGTTCAATTTTATAATGTACTTAATGGATACATTGTAAAACCAACGCAGATATTATAATGTACTCAATGAATACATTAATGTACTCATCGAATTTTATAATGTGGTGACTTAGTTTTGTAATGTACTCAATGAATACATTACAAAACTAACGCAACATAGTTCTTAGTTTTGTAATGTATTCAATGAATAACTGAACTGGTCACTATACTTATATGCCTTTTATTTATAAGTTGTTTTTAATGCATGGAAGCTTCGTCATCTTAGGTTTCACAGTGCTGACTTAGTTTTGTAATGTATTCAATGAATACATTAGAAAACTATCTGAGCATATTCTTGACTTAGTGAGTTATTTTTGCAATGTATTCGATAAATAAATTTTAAATTGTTTTTAATGTGGACTTGCTCACTAGGTAGGAAAGGGGGTGAAGGGGTCATTTTAATTAAACCACTTTGTCCCTTACATTAATGAAAACCTCATCTAATTATACCCCATGGAGGACCCGACTTAACCTCTCCTAACTCCATACCTAATCACCTTAACACGTTCGCAGTTCACTGACTACCAAGTAACCGCCAGTGGTTAACCCAATTACTACTCTCAGGGAGCCCTATCACGAAGTAGCAAATATCTCACGGGTTTTTATTGTCAATAAGTGTTTGTAATGGTTTTCCTGCGCTGATAGTTGCATGTTTCAATCGTTTCACCTTGAAATCATTGCATGTAATGTGATATAAAGAAATAATTAGAGGAAATGGGAAAGAAATAGTGTACACTGTCGATTTAATCATTACTTGGTGTTGTAGTTTTTATGAATCTGGATAATTTTTTCATTTTAAATATGGGGGTTTCTCTGGGTTTATCATTATTTTGTACATACTGTTTCTCTATTTGTCTTATATTCATCTGCTAGTTTCCATTCTTCAATTAACGTTGTCTGTATGCATTTGAAGTTTACATTGACTGAATGAAGTGTTAATTTTTACTCCTATGTGTGATATGCTCATGAATATATGTTCACAGTCTCAAACAAAGTCGTTTCAGGTTAAGTTATAAGCATGACAAGAAAAAGAAAGACAAGGACAATAAACAATGCTCGTTCAAGTATAAGAGTGACTCATGGAGTGCATTTCACTGATACATACGTCAATGCAGACCATGTACCCATTGATGATCCTACTGCCAATCCACAACAAGTCTTTGTTGATGCTCCTACAGTCAATGTAGTAGATGTCAATGTAGAAGGCAACGGAGGGGAAGTTGCCTCAACTAACGCTGCCCGTCCAACCCCGATAAGACGGTGGACAATTGCGGACATGGATGCTGCACTTAGCAGTGTTGAGAAAGGTGAGATATCAGTCAGGGGTGCAACAAAGAAGTGGAAGATACCTGCTTCCAATTTGAGGGCCTCGCTAATGGGTACTACTGTCACTAAGAGGAGGGGGCCTAAAAAAGTCCTAACTGCTGAAGAGGAGGAAGATGTTGTCAAATGGTGCAAGGACATGGCTGATATAGGAAATGGTGTACAAGTCAGTCTGTTGTAGTGAATTTTTGCCCAGATAACTACAGGAAGGGTTAACCCTTTTATAGATGGAATGCCATGAAGATCATGGTGGTACTGTTTTAGACGTCGCCACAAGGACTTGAATATTAGAACAATCAAAGGTGTGGACACAGACAACGCTATAATGGTTCTTCCTACTGTTGTAGCATGTTTTTATGACAACCTGGAAACTGTGTACAACCTGAACCACTACGGCTCTAGTATGGGAGCCAAAAATGTCCCACAACTAATCTCAAAAAGTAGGGAATGGATCACTATTCTTGCATGTGTGAGCGCTGCTGGTATGAGCATACCCAGTTTTTACTTGTTCAAAGAAAAGAGACACATTAAAAATTACATTGTCAATTGTGAGCCCGGGCCGTGCATGTTAATACAAGAACATGCATGGATGATGAAGGAGTTATTTCTGAATTGGCTGGACCACTTTGCAAGAAACATCCTCGGCGGTGTCTGATCGCTCGTTATAAAGGCTCAAAAAATAGGCATAATCCTTTAACTCAGGGATTGGACATCCAACTAAGCACTTCATCCTCTTTATAAGAAACTTATTTAATATGTCAAGCCTAGGGACGTGTTACTTGAAACGGGCCAGCAAAATATATGCACCAAACACTTTCTCAACCAATCATTCTATAATTGCTGGAGGAAATAAATGCTAGAAAGAAACTATTCTATGGCTGCAGGAAATAAATGCTTTCGAAGGGAAACTATACTATTGCTACATGAAATGAATACTCAAAGGAAAGCTAAACTATTGCTGTGAAAGTAAATAATTGAAAGTAAATGATGGAAGTGAATGATACTAGCAGGATGGAAGAGTGCACAAAATAACTACAATGCCTTAGTTACTCTGCCGCTTGGCCACAGGAAGCGGTAGCTGTCCTGTGGCTTTGGCTGCAGGAGCTATTCAGCATAGGAATTGAAATAATGGAAATGCAGGAAAGCGAGCTAAACTAAAATGAATCTAACTATGGATTCCTCACCAAGTGGGCCCCCTTGGGTGAGTACCTAGAACACTCAATTACACAGAACTAATCTCAACACTTCATTTGCTCATTAAAATGAATAACATAGTACAAAGATTCTCATCAACAGTAAAATAACAGAATTGAACTATATTGCAACTATCATAATACTACAGACCTTCTCATGTAGGAGCGGGGCTTTATTTATAGGAAAAACATTTAACTGCTAAGCTCAACACGCCCTAAGAAAAGGTAGAGCTTTTATTACAAACAACTAATAGAAAGGAAAGCTAGAAATCAAGAAATAGAATCGGTCCAGAAAAAAGGAAAGAACTGCTTAGACAACAGATCTAACTTCCCACTCTCTCCTAGATTTCATCAGGGAAATTATTGCATTTGCCAAGTCTTCGCTCAACCGTCTCCACCTGGATTAACCAGAAACCTTCCTCCACTGCTGCGCTGATGTTTCATCCGTGTGTCTGCTGCAGGACCAAGTCAAGCATCCAACACATAGACGTGCTCACCTGAACAAGATGACAATTGCTACTTTGATGCGCTGCATTAAAACTGTTAGGATAAAAGCATTCATGACAAATTATCATTCAAAGTACATATGTATCATCTATTGCTTAAACAATCAATTCATTCATAAAGCATGATCATAATTCCATAGCAATAAACATAGCATATTCATCCAGATAAAGCATATTAAGTAGCATATGTCCATGACATAGGTTCAGTGGTTGACTGCCACATATTAGCAGTTTTAAAGCATAAAGTCTTGGAGTAATAAAAGAAAACATAGGAAAAGACCTAGAAAAAGTTCTTCTAGGGTATCTAAAGTATGCCATTAAAATGGACTATCATTATGCCCCCTACGAAGACTAGTGCCGGTCCTCAGGCACTGAGACGTTCCAGATCTTGACAAGAACCCAGAGGTCTCCTTCCTGTGTCTCTCCAATCATGGAGGTGCCCACTCGCTAGTAGTATCCATTTGTTCGCTCCACCTTCAGTCGTCTTCTTAGTTCCTGTTGCTCATCTATTTCATCATCCACACAGTTGTACAATGGCCATAAAAGTAGAGGAGGCTAGAAGGTGAGTGACAACCATCTCTCGGGCAGTGGCTGTCTTCCCAAGCGTATATACCAGTTAACACGCTGCATTGTAGCCCGCAAGTTGATCAGACTGCGTGGTTCCGCCTTCTTAAGTGCCATAGTGAGTCTCTCCCATCTTTGCCTTAATCCTTCAGCTGCTCTGTCCCTGTTTGATAGTGACAATCTTTCAAATGCTGAGAAAACTTCCTCACGACTTTCCAAAATTCATTTCCTGGGTGCAGAATCATGAAACCCATAGACAGTTTGCATCCAATCACAGTAAAGTCGTCGCGGTGACCGACTTTCAGGACGAAGGGGTAATGAAATGACTGTTCAAGGATTCTGTACTTATGCAATTGCCCGCCATAATTTATTTCATTCTGGATCTAGGAAAGGAGGGCAGACAAATGTATATCACCAATAAAAAGAAGGGGATTCCAATCAGTATTAAAAGGAACAACATAATTGTGCATGTATAACTCACATAACAAATTTCGGACACAATCAGGTGATGTGTTGTATGCAGCCATAAATTCCTGTGGGGTTCCTATGCCCGAGTTAAGATCCCGAAGGACTCTCATTAATTTAAACATTAGAAATTTCTCCTTAAGGCATATGATATAAACTCATGGTGGTGGTCTGCATTCTATTAAATCTGGAATTATATCTGTAATGTTATTTATCTTATTCTGTAGGAATTCAATTTCTTGCTGTTTTCTTTCGAGCTCCCTTCTTAATTTTGTCTTTTCCAATTCTCACATCAACTTTTTATATTACATTGCATTAAAATAGTCAACCGAGAGAGCATGAACAGTTACCTCCTCTGGTTTTCGATGTGGGACCGACATGGCTGCTTGTGGGCCTTCCTCTTTCTTTGTACAAACTAGCACGTTATCTGGAACAAGGGGATTTCCCCTGTGATTGGCTTCCTGTAGAGAAGAAGATTCTCTTCCGGCTCCTTTAGGCTCTGCTACTTCTGGTATTACACACTCTGCCTCTTTAACCACTTCAGCGGCTACATGATCCTTTTCCATCATACCCTGGCATTCTACAATTGGACTGCCTATTTGCGGCTGTTCTTGTAAGGGCTCCTTAGAGGAGGCATGAGAAGAGTCAACCGTAACAGGGGAATCCTTGCTGTCTAATTGTGTAGTGTTCAAACGAACACTTCTACGCAATGGAGCATTAGTAGAGGCTGTAGGTTGCTTCTGTTAAAGTTTTCTTTTCTTGGTAGGTGTGGCTGTAGGAGAAACAGTAGAAATAGGAACATCTCGACTCATATATTCTGCCATCTTGGCCTTACCCTTACCCTTTTTATCTTTTTGCCGAGAAACTGTGGGAACCTCGATTTCTCTGCTTCCTGAGGTAGGGTTTGGATGACCAGATGACACATTCTCCACATTAGCTCCCGAAGGAGAAGGATTCCTCAAAGGTTCATCTTGCTCAACAAATTCTTCTTCCTCATCAGGGTTATTTCCCTGTTCTTCTTGAATTTCAGGCCGTGACCCTTCTCCATGCAGTTGAACATGAGGCGCTACAATAAATCTATCCCAGGACATGGGAGAGACATCTCTCAGTGACCTTTCCACCAACAGTTTGATTAAACCATGGTGGGTCACTGTGTTCTGTCGCCCCTTCCGTACCTCTTCAACACTTAAATTCAAAAGGGGGTAAAGAAAATTGGGAACATTTACTAAATGGTCATGCCGTAAATGGCTCAATAATTTAAAGTGTACTGCATGCAAGAAGGAAAAATGGCCCTCATAGGTAATGTACCTGATAACATGAACTGCCAACTGAGGATATTCTCTTGGAAGAGATGTTCGCTTAACACCTTGTTTGTTATAATCTATTGGGGCATCTGCTGGCAAAGAAATTTCCACTCTGGCTGCGCGTGCATCGTGCCCATGTGGAAACGCTTCTCCTATAGAAGGAAGTCTAGAGACTTTGACAATCCGTGCTTCAAAAGCTTCAATTCGCAACCCTTTAACATATGCAACTTCATTGCTGTACGTTCTCAATAATCCCAGTGCTATGGCTTCATCATACCCATTTAACCTAACAAAATAGGTAAGCCACCCTACTCTGTTAAAAACCTGAACACTGTCCTGGTCCTGTAACAAAGCGAAGTGGTTTGCTTGTTCATGCCGTATAGGAGAACCACCCATTTTGTTGTTTGAAATTTCTAACAATGTCTGAAAAACTCATAAAAACCCTCTTTCTCCACTGCTACTATCTATTCTTTTTGCTGAAATGCCTCAGTCGTGCCCAGAATTGGAATAAACCTTCTAGGTTTCCGGGTAGACAAGACACAAGAATTTTTTTGAAATAGTGCTGTGTATCTAAGCTGGAATTTTGAGTTAAAAAGATAGGGCTGGTTTCGAAAGGTTACACGCAGGGGTTGTCAAATCATCATTTTTGATATGAAGACTTAGTACAATTCTAGTAGAAAAAATAGTAATGACAAAGGATGACAATTATGACAACAGATTTGAAACTGACAAAATATTTGAGCTGATGGGATATTTCATTTATTACACACAAAACCTATTTACTGCGCCCTACGAAAAAGGTGACAAGTGTCCACACTTGCATGACAAAGTATGACAAAATCATGGATGAATCGCTATATTAATTACAATGTATCATAATCATATTAAATGAAGCAAATTTTTTTTTTTTGAGACAATAAAGTAATGCGTACCTTGGAATATTATACCGTTAAATGCATAGATCCAGAAAGATTTGATGATATAGGCAGAGCAAAAATTTGAGCTAGCACAATAATGAGGTGACGTGAATGCGTTGATGGCAGAAAAAGGTGATGAAAAAGCAGATGGGATGACATTTTTATTATGGACAAGCGATTTTCGTGGGAAACAAAATTTTTATTATGACTGCATGTGGAAAATTTTCAAAGAGACGATCGGAGAAAATAATTACTACGGTTGGCTGTAGGAATTCCCTCAGTAGGAAGAGGTCCTTCGGCTGCAGGAAAGTCTTCAGTTGGAGGAGGAGGTTCTGTGGCTTAAGGAGGTTTAGCTGTGGCAGGAGAAAGCTCAAACTGCCGCAGGAAATTGACCTTTGTCTGTGGTTTATGGTACAGGTGAAGCCTCTGACCATTCACCAGTAACTTGAAACGTACATGGTTGATGGTGGATAGTTGAACTGCCCCATTAGCATAAACATGAATAATCTCATAAGGGCCAAGCCAATGTGTTGTAAGATTACCTTGGGTTTCTTGGAATCTGGAGTCATACAAAAGAGCCTAGTTGCCAGGAGCAAACTGTTTGGAAAGGATATGAGGATCATCCCACTTTTTTCGCTGTGTCTGAACCAGTTCTGTGTGTTGCAGGGCGACTTTCCTTATCTCATCCAACTGGTTAAGCTGTAGGATCCTGTCGCGTTGTGCCTCAGTAAGATCAATGTTGAGCTTCAATGTTGTGCGTAAAGTCTTATGTTCAAACTCAATCGACATCACAACTATTTTCCATATACCAACTCAAAAGGGGTAAACCCTGTTGTGGTTTTCCATGTAGTTTGGTAGGCCCATACTACTTCTTGGAGGTGAATGCTCCAATCTTTCTTGTGCAACTGAACTATCTTCGTGAGGATAGCTTCTATCTCCCTATTGGTGATTTCTGCCTGACCATTCGCCTGTGGGTGATAGGGCTTGATTTTCGGTGGCGAACATTATACTCGTTCATCAAAGTAGTAATCAACGTAGAGGTAAATTAAGCTCCTTGATCAGTGACTAACTCTCAGGGTACACCATAGCGCGTGAATATCTCCTCATACAGAAACTGTGCAACTCTGTAATCCCTGACATGCTTCATGGCTCTAACCTCCACCCACTTGGTTACATAATCAGTACATACAAGTATGTACGAATTATCGTCAGATGCAGGACTGATGGGACTGAAAAAATTGATTCCCCATTTATCAAATGGAGTCACTACGACCTGAGGAAAGAGTGACATTTCATCAAATTTAGTAGGCCGCCCCATCCTTTGACATCGATCACACTTCCTGGTGTAATTTCCTGAATCCTTGTAGAGGGATGGCCAATAGTAACTAGTGTTAAGTACCTTCATGGCTGTCCTTTTGGCAACAAAATTTCCTCCACAGGGCTCATCATGACAAGCCCGGAGGATGTCATAAGTTTCGTCCTCTCAAATACATCCTCTCAATACTTGGTCGGGGCCAGTATAGAACAAACAATCAACAATCCATGAAAAGTTGAAAGTTTTCTCTATTAGTAACCGCTTTCCTTTGGAGAGAAGTGTGGAGGTACCTTTTGGGAAACCAAATAGTTAGCAATATCAGTGTACTAGGGAGCTTGAGCTACAATGGAGAACATGTGGTCGTCAGGGAAACTGTCATCAATTGCCATGGGTTCATCAACATTCTGCAGGCGTGAAAGAAAATCGGCCACCATGTTTCATCTGCCTGGCTTATCTATGATGGTAATATCAAACTCCTGTAGCAGCAACAACCATCTAGCTAACCTCCCTGTTATGGCAGGTTTGTTAGCTAAGTACTTAATAGCTGCATGGTCCGTATGCACAAAGATTTGATAACCAGTGATAGTGGCGGAATTTGTTCAGAGCATGGATAACATCCAATAGCTCCTTTTCGGTAACCATATAATTCAACTCTGCTCCTTGCAGATTTTTGCTAATAAAATAAATAACATGTTCTAGAGTACCTTCCTTTTGTCCAAGAATTTCTCCAACAACATGAACAGAGGCATATGTATGTATGTGGAATGGGAGTGTCCAATTAGGACCTCGCAAAATAGGTGCCTGAGTGAGTATAGACTTTAGTTGCATGAAAGATTCATCACAGTCTGATGTCTAGATAAAGTCAGCATCTTTAGTGAGCAGTGAATACATAGGGTTAACCATCTTGCTGAATTCCTTTATGAATCTTCTGTAATACCCAGCGTGACCAAGAAATATTCTGATATTTTTGTTTGGCTGGGGTAGGCAGATTCCCAATGAATTTAATTTTGGTTGGCTCTACTTGAATGCCAAGAGCAGATATGTAGTGACCAAGCACTACTCCTTCCCGCATCATCATAAAACACTTCTCGCTGTTCAAAGGCAGGTTGTGTTCTTTGCACCTGGTGGGGACTTTTTCCAGATTTGCCAACGCTTCCTCATAAGTTTCACCATAAGTTGTAAAGTCGTCCATGTAGATCTCCATACAGTCATGGGAAATGTCAGCAAAAATGCTGATAACCACCCGTTAAAAAGTAGCAGGAGCGTTGCAGAGGCCAAATAGTAAAACTGAATAAGCAAAAGTCCCCCATGGGCAGGTGAATGTGTTCTTTTCCTGATCCTTAGGAAGAATCCGGATTTGATTGTATCCACTATACCCATCCAAGAAAGAAAAGTATTTCTTTCCGGCTAGAGAGTCCAAAACCTAGTCAATGAACGGAAGAGGGAAATGGTCCTTTTTAGTGGCATTGTTAAGCTCTTTGTAATCTACACACACTCCACTTTCCACCTTTCTTAGGAACTATGACTAGTGGGGAAACCCACTGGTTGTCTGATATAGGGTATATGAAGCCGACTTTAAAGAGTTTTTGGAGTTCGACTTTGACTATCTCACGGAGGGCGGGGTTGACACCTCTTTGAAATTGCCTTACTGGGGGTTTATCCTCCTTTAGGAAAATCCTATGAGTGCATAACTTTGGGTCCAAACCTTTCATATCAGCGTAATCACAGGCAAAAGCAGTAGCATGGTTCTTCAGTAACTTGGTCAACGATGTTTGCTGCTGAGAAGTGAGTTTTCTATTAATGTTCAAGCAGCGTTCAGGTGAAACTTTCAGTTGCTTAGTGAGCTCGACCATAGATACATTGGTCAATGGGGGCAATTGGATCTCATAGAGAAGCATTTGGCGATAGAGCTAGTTGGATACAAAGGAAGATATTTGGTAATCAGAGTAGAATGACTGCAGGGAGTAGTTTTGGAAGGAACTATCCAAAGGGTCTAAATTCGATCCATACTGGTTATGCTTGATGTTGGTGATTACTTTATCTTCCTCCTGAAGCTGCAGGAAGGGATCCATTGTTAACATCATTAATTGGGAGACTGAATTAATAACTTCAACTTCCTCTCCTACATCTGGCCATATGGGAGAGGCTAATTCCATTTGAGGTTGAGTAGGAGGATACAAGGCCAACATTTTGTTGTGCTTGCCATTAGAAATGGTCATGTCTCTTGACCGACAACCGATATAGGCATTAGTAGTAGCCAAGCAAGGACGTCCCAGAATAATTGGATAGCCTCCTAGGGTAGCTTTTGGCGAGAGGATCATTAAATCTGCAGGGCAAGACCAAGACTCAAGGTCAACCACAATGTCCTCCACCACTCCATTAGGCTTTACAATCGAACTATCTGCAAGCTGAAAGACAGTAGGTGTATTGCGGAGGTTGGTGATACCAAGGCACTGCATAATGTCCTTGGTCATGACATAAATGGCAGCTCCAAGATCAATCAAGGCATTTTTTATAGCAGTCCCATTAATAATGACCTCGACAATAGGGCTGCCAGGGTCAGAATATTTTGGGATGGTAAGTTTCCCTAGCATAATGTCCGCTAGTTTTCCCAGGACATAGATAGTCTGGGGATCCTTCTTCTCGCGGCCAGGATTTTTAAAGCAAGCTTCCTTGATTGATTTTCCATATGTGGGAACATCTTTGATTGCGTGGAAAAGGGGAATTCGGACGCTGACATTCTTTATTTGGTCAAGGATATTGAAAGCTGCTTCATTAGTGGTTCTCGGATTGCTATGCTGCAATCTTTGTGGGAAAGGAGGAATGGTAGGCTGATTGGATTTAGCTGGTGGTGCAGGGGCTACTGGAGTAGACAGATTGTCAGGTTGATTGGGCTCCTTAGAAGGCATTTCAGTAATTACAGGGGGCTCAGGGGCAGGTAGAGTGGTACCAGACCATAGGTGAATATCATCGAGGTTGATTGCATACGCAGGGTATTGCATGGGATACTACGATGGGTCTGTAGCATACACATTTTTCTGTGGTGGAGGAGGTTTATTATAGGGGTTTGACTGTGGTTGTGTAGGTAACTGTGTAGGCTTAGGAGGCGGGTTAGTGGCTGCAGGAGGTGGAAAAAGAGCTTGTTGTTGTGGAGGCTGCATAGGTGGTGGAAAAAATCCTTGCGGTTGATTTGGCCATTGCTGGCCACCTCGCCACTACGGGTTTTGTTTCCAATTACCCTGTGGTGGCTGCCACACCCCTTGAGGTTGTTTCCAACCTCATTGAGGGTTTGGCCACTGAGGATTGGGGTAATTTTGCCACTGATTCTGGGAATTATTCCAGGGAGGATTTTGGTAATTCATGGGGGGTTGCAGCCATTGATTATTATAAAAAGGACCACTAAATGAAAGAGGGTCCTGAGGCATACCTTGTCTCTGTACCCATGGTCATCGCTGAGCAACAAAGAACAACTGCTCGTCCTGTGGTTCAACTAGTTTGTAATCAGTCGACATTTGTGTAGTCTCCATGTTAGCAACCAGTTTGTATCTGCAGTCTCTCTTCTTCTGTCTACAATGTGGATAGAATTCTACTAGCATGGTCTCTGCTTCCTCATGTTTCTTTTTAGCCTGCATGGTGTCCAACTGGGTGGCCATGTTGTTAATGATATCTTGCTTAAAATCGGATAAGAGATTGGTTATCTCTGTCCGTGAAGCACCAACACCATTGGACTTCCCCAGAGTGGACCTATATCCCCTTCCTTTCTTAACAACAGCTCTTGAGTACTTAAGGAAAATCTTCCAAATATCATCTCATGATGCCTAGGTGATATCTCCTCCAACCATTAGGTCTAGTGCCTCTGTGCATCCGTCATGAATGCCTCGCAAAAAGAGAAACTTTTGAGATTCTTCATTCAGCTCATGCTGAGTATTCTTCTACAAACTAAACATGAACCTTGAGACATAACCCTCAAGACTCTCCTCCTCCTTCTGTGACATCTTAAAGATGTCATCCCCTCGCATATCATTTCCTCGGCAGTACTCCTTGTATTTCAGCAAGAAAGCATCCTTCATTTCATCCCAATTGTGGACAACACCCTGTCCTAAGCCCATAAACCATCGCAATGCAGACTCTTTAAGTGTTGCAGGAAAGAGATTAATCATGTGTGCATCAGTGGTGTAGTCGTAGCTCTTACAAAGGATATCAAACTCAAAGAGAAAGGTATCCTAGTCCTCTATGACAAGGCCATAAAATTTTGGAAGAGCAGAAGAGGGAATACTTTTGAGGTTATTATCTTGCTGATCGGAGATGGGAAAAGGAAATGTAGTAGGATTGGCCATCCTTCATTTTTTCTGAGGTATATTTTGAGGTGGGTTCTAAGGTTGGTAGATGACTAATTGCCAAGGATTTTCTTCTCTAGGATTTTGGAGTTCTAGGTTGGTAAAGGCTTCAACAAATAGATTGGCTTCTGGTTGTTCCTAGAAGAACCCACGAAAATCACCCTTAGAAGATGAGGATGATGAAAGGGCTTCAAGAAGCTCAACAATAGCATCAAAAAAATGACTTTCTTCTTCAAATAGGTTATTGGATGGATTTGGAAAGTACCTTCCTCGGGCGTCTCTTCGTCTATTATGCATGCAGATAGTATGGAATGACGTGAATAGCGGTTTGCTTTGTCAAAATAAGGCTTAATCTACTTAAAGAAAGGAATGAAAGAATAAAAAAAAATCATAGGAATGGTTGAATAAGAATCATGCTCGGCACCATCCCCGGCAGCGGTGCCAAAAATGATCGCTCGTTATAAAGGCTCAGAAACTAGGCATAATCCTTTAACTCAGGGATTGGACATCCAACTAAGCACTTCATCCTCTTTATAAGAAACTCATTTAATATGTCAAACCCAGGGATGTGTTACTTGAAATGAGCTATAAAAATATATGCACCAAGCACTTTCTCAACCAATCATTCTATAATTCCTGCAGGAAATAAATGCTGGAAAGAAACTATTCTATGGCTGCAAGAAATAAATGCTTTCAAAGGGAAACTATACTATTCCTGCATGAAATGAATACTCAAAGGAAAGCTAAACTATTGCTGTGAAAGTAAATACTTGAAAGTTTAAATGATGGAAGTGAATGCTGCTAGCAGGATGGAAGAGTGCACAAAATAACTACAATGCCTTAGTTACTCTACCGCTCGGCCGCAGGAAGCGGTAGCTGTCCTGTGGCTTTGGCTGTAGGAGATATTCAACATAGGAATTGAAATAATGGAAATGTAGGACAACGAGCTAAACTAAATGAATCTAACTATGGATTCCTCACCAAGTGGGCCCCCTTGGGTGAGTACCCAGAACACTCAATTACACAGAACTAATCTCAACACTTCATTTTCTCATAAAAATGAATAACAGAGTGCAAAGATTCTCATCAACAGTAAAATAACAGAATTGAACTATATTGCAACTATCATAATACTATTTCCCTTCTTCTCACACAGGAGTGAGGCTTTATTTATATGAAAAATATATAATTGCTAAGCTCAACACACCCTAAGAAAAGGCGAAGATTTTATTACAAACAACTATCAAAAAGGAAAGCTAGAAAGCAGGAAATGGAATCGGTCCAGAAAAGAGGAAAGAACTGCTTAGACAGTAGATCTAACTTCCCACTCTCTCCTAGATTTCATCAGGGAAATTATTGCATTTGCCAAGTCTTCGCTCAACCGTCTCCACCTGGATTAACCAGAAACCTTCCACCGCTGCTACGTCGATGTTTCATCCGTGTGCATCTGCTGCAGGACCGAGTCAAGCGTCTAGCACATAGACGTGCTCACCTAAACAAGATGACGGTTGCTACTTTGATGCGTTGCATTAAAATTGTTAGGATAAAATAATTCATGGCAAATAATCATTCAAAGTACATATGCATTATCTATTGCTCAAACAGTCAATTCATTCATAAAGGATGAACATAATTCCATAGCAATAAACATAGCATATTCATCCTGATAAAGCATATTAAGTAGCATATGTCCATGACATAGGTTCATTGGTTGACTACCACATATTAACAATTTTAAAGCATAAAGTCTTGGAGTGATAAAAGAAAACATAGGAAAAGACCTAGCAAAAGTTCTTCTAGGGTATCTAAAGTATGCCATTAAAATGGCCTATCAGTGTCTCTCCCTCAAACATGGCACTTCGTGTATTTGACGATCATGGCAGCCATGTCGCGTGACATTCAATTGATAGAGCAAGAAAACTGGGAATAGATCTACTCACACTTCCCGCACATACCATCCACAAGCGTCAACCGTTGGATGTGAGTGATTTTCACCATTTAAAACATACTTCAAACAACATAGAAACTTGTGGTTGGCCAACAACCCCCAGATTGAAATTGGACGTGAAGAGTTGGCAACGCTGGCCAACAAAGCATTCAAATTGGCAGTGACCCTGGACAATATAACCAGTGGGTTTCGCAGGACAGACATATGGCCTTTCAGCTGGGAAACCTTTGTGGATGATATGAGGCCAAGTGAGGCTTTTATTATTGATGAGGATGTCACAATGGGATCAGTTCAGCCTCAGCCTAAACCTGTAGTTCCAAGTTCACTGGGATTAGTAGGTGGTGCAAATATTGCTGATTGTGCAAATGTACTTCAAGGCGAGGGGGATGCAATCAAAGTGGAATCATTTATGCAATTTAGAGGATATAATGAAGATTCAATTAATAGTTTTGTGAGAAATTACAATGAAACCTATCAAGGGACAACAACTAATACAACAGATGAGCAACAAGCAAACCATGCGTAACAAGAAAACCATGAGCATCCTAAAAACCATGATGGAGTGAGCATTGATGTTGGCTTGAGCTTTCCAACACAAGCTTTTGAACTTGTTAACTGTGCGGAGGAGGACGTTTTCATATCAATGCCCTCACTACCACATGTTGACCCAGCTGACGTTATCCACTACTTTGCAAATGCAGAGAATTGGGATCAATTGGATAGTCAGCTGTGTGATGATACCCAGCTCCATAGCGACCATGACGACGATGCTGACTTTGTGACATGCATGGATTCTGACACCGAACAACCTACTGGTTCACCCAATAAATTCCTAGTATTACCCATGCAAAGGATGCAACATTCTGCACATGGGGCACGTCATGGGGTGCTTCGTCTAAGAAGGATTTCAGAAATACTAACAACTGATGAGTACGTTAAACAACTTCAAGAACAAGAACAAATTAAGAATCAACTGGAGGAGAATACAATACGCAAGGAGAATATGAGGGAGAGGAAAGCTAAAAGAGAGGCCAACGCTGCAACAACCAAAATTTTGAGGGTAGAGAGACAAAAACAAAGGTTGAGAGATGTTGCGGAGAAAGAAAAATGAGCTCAAGAGAAGGCACGTCAAAAGGAACAGATGCAGAGTGAAAGAGAAGAGAACCCAAATGTTGTTAAACAACATAGAGGCAACGAGAGAAATACACCTTCCATAAATACAACCATTACACTAAGTGCACCTATCGAAGATACAGTAATTCCAATTGCCCTAGAGATAGTGAGTACGCACAGCACACATTTTCCCTCCCAACACCCAACACTTCTTGACATGTTCAATATTTTGGCCCCCGCATTAGTAAACCTTAATGCACAACAAGTGCAACCCCCGAAACCCTCCTCACATGTGGCAACCAATGCTGATCACAACAACACAATACTAACTCAACTAGTTAATTTGATTAAGTACACTACTCAATTCACATCTACATGTAGTGGAGGAGAGAGTAGTGTAATTGGCTGCCACTGTCATATTCCTTTTCCCAGTTTTATGGACAACTAAGGGCAGTTTATCTAGTTGCAAAATTTTGCTGGATGTGGCTGACATGGTTTTGTAATGTATTCAGATATGTTTTAGTTTTACGTCATCAAAGGTGATGAACAAGGTTGAAATCTAGTATTGAAGGCCATGTCAAAGGATTTTTGGGCTATGCTCTAATTTTTTGTAAATGTTTGATATGAAAATAAACAATTATCATACGATGTAATATTTTTTGTAAATGCTTGATACGAAAAGAAAGAATTACCAATTGATACAAGTATACAAATTGATTTGGTGATTTGTAGTTGTTATTGTATTTGTTGGATTGTTTAGTGTATGCATTACTTAGAAGCATGGAAGCTTCATAGTCTCATATTTCACGGTGCTGACTTACTTTTGTAATGTCTTCAATGAATACATTAGAAAACTAAGTTAGCATTGAATACTTTGTTTTCTTTTTCTACTCAACCTGTTTACTATATGCAGTCAATGTCAACTTAACAATGCATATATCAATGTCAATTTAATCTTTTTTCAATTACTAAAGATATCTACTTGCATTGTGCTCATGGTTTGCTTGCTGCTCATGGTTTGCTTACTGCTCATGGTTTATTGTATGCATTACTTAGACACATGGAAGCTTCATAGTCTCAAATTTCACAGTGCTAACTTACTTTTGTAATGTATTCAATGAATACAGTAGAAAACTAACTCAACATTGAATACTTTGTTTTCAATTACTACTCAACCTGTTTACTGTATGCAGTCAATGCCAACTTAACAATGCATATGGTCAATGTCAACTTAACCTATTTTCAATTACTAAATATATCTACTTGCATTGTGCTCATGGTTTTCTATATGCATTACTTAGAAGCATTGATGCTTCATAGTCTCATATTTCACAGTGCTCACTTTATTTTGTAATGTATTCAATGAATACATTACAAAACTAAACTCAACAAAGTGCACTTATAATATTTGGAATCTGATTTCTACTTGTTTTCTATTTTTTAGTTGTTATTGTATCCATTGGATAGTTTTTTTTCAATTACTAAAGACAAAGACATACAATCAATATATTCTAATGTAATGCACCTGAGTATTTTTAATCAATCACAACTTCAGAATGCATATAGTCATTGTTTAAAGAGAAAGGCATATATTCTCAAACAAATATACAAGGATATAACACCCAGAAATATATGTTGTCAACGATAAACAATGTGAAATTGAATCAATAATTGGATTGATTAAGGAATATTTTTAATAATTCTACAATGTATTTCATTAACCAATGTATTGCAATTAATTTAACCAAATGAGCCATGTGTTTGTGTTGATAGGAAAAGGGAGCACACACCATGATTAGGGAAAAATTTATTTATAATTTGGACACCAAATTGGATATGGATGATACAACCCTAATCTACATTATCATCAATTGGTCAACTATGATCAACAACACATACAATTTAGAGATGCATTTACAAAACTTGGTCAAGACGTGTCATGTTATTGACACGTCGACAAATGAGTGATGAAGAAGTTAGTAGTTTTTTGGTCAACAAGTATGGGAGAAATCCTTCGCAGCCGTTGTCTCACATGAATTGACTGTAACTATACAAGGAACCACTGCTATCCGTAATCAAGAGGAATGGTTGAACAATCATGCAACAATTATTCAATGTTTCTTTGGGGGGCCATTTCCAGTTCAATATTATGGATTTCCAAATGATTACAATTTTTATTCATTTTTGTTTAAAGTTAGAATTATGTCCACTCAAACTAATGTAATAAATTAACGGTTTGTAAGACAAATTAGTCCATGTAAACTTGATCAATTTTATGAACTTGAATGGTTGCATGCTTGGACAAGGAAATGTCAAGCAGTATGGATCTTTTCAAAATTTCAAGCATCTCAAGGAGGACATCTTTCACCAAACTCACCTCCTTAGCCAATGTTACATGTTTGACAAGCTCTCTATTGGAAATAAGAGACCCCTCAACCATCATTTGATGCTCTATTGTATGATTTACATATTGGAGAACAAGACAACACATCCGACATAGAGGAAGGAGAATACGATCCTCAATGTGAATCTCCCTAAAGGTTGTGAACCTATATATCCATGCTATGATTGTAATTGATGATGAGACAATGATTGTAATGGAAGATGATTGTATCCTTGGATATTTGTTCGAGACTATGATTTCATTATTTGAATATTTAAAAATAATTGCAATTGACACTTCAAAAAATACAATAAAGAACACTCCATCAAGACTAAATTGACTTACAACAATTAACACTTGCAATTCACTTGTTAAAGATTTAGTAATATTAAAAAACAATTGTAATTAACACTTGAAAAAAACACAATAAATAACACTCTATCAAGACTAAATTGACTTATAGCAATTAACACTTCCAATTCACTTGTTCAAGATTTAGTACTATTAAAAAACAATTGCAATTAACACTTGAAAAAAACACAATAAAAAACACTCCATCAAGACTGAATTGACTTACAACAATTAACACTTGCAATTCACTTGTTCAAGATTTAACACTATTAAAAAATAATTGCAATTAACACTTGAAAAAAGCAGAATAAAGAACACTCAATCAACTCTAAACTAACTTACAACAATTAACACTTGCAATTCACTTGTTAAAGCTTTACTACTATTCAAAATAATTGCAATTGAAACTTGAAAAACTGAAAATAAAGAACAATGCATCAAAATAAAAACTTAAAAAATGCAAAATAAAAAACACTCGATCGGTTCATAGCCTTAGTAAAGTCAAAAAGACTTTACCTGTATGTTGTTGGTGTCTTCTATTTTCAATGTTATCATCTGTTACAAGGTAAGCTGCCAATGATGCATTGATGGAAGCATGAAATAAAGTAAGTCACATGTATATTGTGACATTAAACAAAATTATATAATGCTGTAAGATCATGATTTCCCATATCAAAATGGAGTGTTGAAAAATATAGTTAAATGACAGTGTTGAGAAATATAATTACATAGACCTTAAATCATCCACAACCCATGCTCAAGTCTTCACTGCGTCAGATACTGATGCAGTCAAGGATGGAGGGTCCAATGAAGGATTATCCAAACTTGCAGCAAATACATACAACATCGGAAACAACCAAATACATAGAAATATAATCAACATTAAGTTTATTATCTCAAATCTCAATTACATTCAACATGCCGAGCTGTAAGGCCTTCCCGGTTACGGCCAAATACAAAGATATAATTCAAGATCTAATATAGATCTTCTGCAACTCATGATCCAGATTCTCAGATCCAACACTTCGATCTGCTCCTAAATATGACCCTCCCAATCTGCCTAAGCTAAGAACATAATACAAATTAAATAAAAAGGAAACTAACTACGTCGGCCTTCAAAACAATCATTGGAGAAACCCTCGGCCCATATTTAGGTCCACACAATCTCCAATGAAAGATCCACAGTCAATGCCACAATTAAAATTAAATACAGAAGTCGACCAATAGATCCAACTCCAAAATAAACATCTCGGGAAGATGATCACCGAAAATCAGCAACCATCGGTAAAGCATACTTGAGCATCAGGAAACCCGTCGGTGAAACCAGAACCACAACAACACTGAAATCCGTTGGTACAAAGATCATAGAAATCTGTCGGTAAAGCAGGAACCTGAGCGACAGGAAATGAACAAGCATTGCCCGAGTGACAGAACCTGAGCAACAGAGAAACAAAGTGTTTCATCAAGAAATCTCCAAACAAGATAAAGAACAAAAGAAAGCATATTTTTGGTTGTGCAGGATTGCCAAGGATCCAAAGATGCTCCTACATCAGATACCTGCAAAATAATATAATTACTGGTGGAAGTAACAATCTCATGGAAATTTATCATTTAACCATTTAATATATGTATAGGTCTAAAAGCAATTGAGTACAAAATATTACATGATTAAAAACAATTGAGTTTATCTTCATACATGTTAAGGTGATTAGGTATGAGGTAAGGAGAGGCTAAGTCAGGTCCTTCGTGGGGTATAATTAGATGGGGTTATGATTAACACAAGGGAAAATGAGATTTAATTAAAATGACCCCTTCATTGATTTTGTATCCTACTGAGAGGGTCCACATTACAAACAACTTATCATATAAAGGCATGTAACTATAGTGACCAATACATTTATTCGTTGAATACATTACAAAACTAAGGCTGCACTATGCTGAATTAGTTTTGTAACGTATTCATTCAATATATTACGAAACTAAGGCAACACTATGTTGACTTAGTTTTGTAATGTATTCAGTGAATACATTAGAAAACTAAGTCAGACATGTGAAATATGAGGCTATGAAGTTTATACAATAAACATGTTGACTAATAATTGAAAAGAAACTATCCAATGAATACAATAACAATTACAAATAGAAAACAAGTAGAAATCAGTTTTCAATATAACAAGTGCACTATGCTGAGTTTAGTTTTGTAATGTATTCATCGAATACATTACAAAGTGAGCATTGTGAAATATGAGACTATGAAGCGTCCAAGCTTCTAAGTAATGCATACAGTAAACCATGAACAACAAGCAAACCATGAGCACAATGCAAGTAGATATCTTTAGTAATTGAAAACAATAATAAGGTTGAGTAGTAATTGAAGACAAAGTATTAAATGTTGAGCTTGTTTTCAAATGTACTCATTGAATACATTACAAAAATAAGTCAACATTGTGAAATTTGAAACTATGAATCTTCCATGCTTCTAAGTAATGCATATAGTAAACTATGAGCAACAAGAAATCCATAAGAACAGTGCAAGCATATATCTTTAGTAATTGAAAACAGGTTAAGTTGAGATTGACTACATGCATTGTTAAGTTGACATTGACTATATGCTAACTTAGTTTTGCAATAGATTTGAACCTACAGTAAGCAGTGAAAGCAATTAATCTATAATGAAAATAAACAATAAGCATACAATAAGAATACAAAACAAGGAATAAACAACAAATAAATGAGATAGCCTACCATCCTGAACAAGAGAAGAGAATAAAGCACCAGTGGCCAGACATGGAATTTTCAATGAATTTTACGTGGCACTGTATCCTTCTTATAAATAAATGCACTAAGTCAGTATTGTAATGTATTCATTGAGTACATTACAAAACTAATTCAACACTGTCCGAATTCATAAAAACTACAACACCAAGTAATGATTAAATCGACTATGTACATTATTTGTTTCCCATTTCCTCTAATTATTTATTTCTATCACATTACATGCAATGATTTCAAGGTGAACGATTGAAACATACGACTATCAACTCTGGAAAATCATTACAAACACTTATTGAACAATAAAAAACCATGAGATATTTGCTACTTCGTGATGGGAGGATGGATTACCTCACTTGTATGTGCAAAATAATGATAAAACCAGAGAATCCCCCATATTTAAAATGAAAAAATGAAGAAACTGTCCAGATTCATAAAAAACTATAACACCAAGTAACGTTTAAATAGACAATGTACACTTTTTCTTTCCCATTTCCTCTAATTATTTCTTTCTATCACATTACATGCAATGATTTCAAGGTGAAATTATGAAACATACAACCATCAGCGGAGGAAAATCTTTACAAACACTTATTGAACGATAAAAAACTGTGAGATATTTTCTACTTTGCGATGGGAGGATGGATTCCCTCACCTGTAGCAGCTACGAGTGGATTCCCGAAACCCTCGTTGGATACAAAGAAATGAAAGCGATGGGGAACGTTCGTGAGAGCTGAAGTTTCTAGAATATACAATGAAGAAATGGTCAAATTTAGGGTTCATAGTGGGTAGTAATAGGGTTACCCACGAGCGGTTTTGTGGCAGTCAGTGAGCTGCGAACGTGTTAAGGTGATTAGGTATGGGGTAAGGAGAGGCTAAGTCGGGTCCTCCATGGGGTTTTGATTAATGCAAGGGACAATATGATTTAATTAAAATGACCTCTTCACCCCCTTTCCTACCTAGTGAGCGGGTCCACATTAAAAAAACTTATAAATTAATGTTTAGGTAAACGATTGTTGGCAGCAATATGGTTTTATTTTGGATTCCATATTGTCAACCATTGGGGGTCTAGGGGTCAGGTTCAGGGTGAGCATTTTGAATTAGTACTTTTGGACCACTTTGCGCTCCATGATCCCTGCATAGAGATCCGTGAATACCCAAAAGCCGAAACCTTAGCTTTAAGCACTTCACTAAACTACAAAGGTACATAAAAAAAATAGGCAAAATCTAACTTACGATTTAGGAGTTCTAAGTGCACGAAGTTATCCTAGGTGGCTACTAAGTGCTTTCCCCTATTTGAAAATGAGCTTCAAAATGTCTTTTTGTAACAACCCTCATAAGCTTCTAGAAGAACTTTTCAAATTTTCACTTTTCAAAAGATTCTTAAAAAATAAAGTGATTATTAATCTCCAATATTTTACTGAAGTCATTTTTAAAAGTTTATTAAATTAATTAAATATTATTATCCATAAGATATGCTTTTTTAATGATATTATTTACAATTGAGTTAAATAATTTCTTTTTATACAACTTTAGTCTATGAAAATTAAATAGGCTAATTAGTCACTTCTACTTCTTGCAAGGGGAAATTACACTCCTCCCTTCTCAAAATTGTTTGCCCTCGAGCAATTGTAGATTAGGGTGTTCAAGAATCCATTCAACCTCCCAAATGATGTTCTCCACGGGAAAATCTATTAGTTTGATAAGATATTCCATGAATACTTTTATTTGCAATTATCTGTCTCTAAACTATAGAATCTTGTTAGAAACCAACATCAATTTTCCCTTCTCATCTAAAGGAGGAAGCTTAGGTGAGGATGTAATAAATTTCCCTAGTGATTTTTGAGGTAATATACATGGAGTACATTATGGAAACTATTGTTCATTGGAAACTCTAGTTCATAAGACACTTTCTTCGTTCTCTAAGTAATCTTATGAGACCCATCGAAACAAGGCTTTAGTTTTTTAAAGAAGATTGTCTGAAGAGTTGCAGGCACAAGAAAGTTAAGTCTCCTACCTCAAAGCTTCACTCTACTTTATGCCTATTTGCATATATTTCTATTGATTATGGCCACTTCAAATATTATCCTTATGTGTCTTAAGGATGTCTCAACTCTCCTAAATCTAGTCCATAGCCTTAGAAGCGTTGCTATTGTTAAAGGCTATCCAAAAGTGGAGCATCATATCCATATAAGGCACTAAAGGAGTCATTTTGATTGACATTTGTAAAAGAGATACAAGTGGAGATAAATAAAAGATAATCAATATTCAATAGTTTCAATTGGATGATCCAAGATTACAAACTCATCAGCTTTTCAAAGCCTTATGATTTTCTTGTAAATAACAAACTAACTTTTATGAGAAATTAACTAACTTTTATTATAATTAAATAATTAAATTTAACTTAAGCTAAAAACTAACCAAAACTATATTATCTTATTGTAATACACCAACATTCCCCCCTTACTACAATAATACAAACAAGAGTGGAACAATGCAAGGGTTTTGAATCTAACCCTTCTGGAGGCTTTGATGAAGCGTCTGCACCAATCCTCCTCACTCGCTCAAGAAACACCAAACTGACTGCATCAGTGGATCTCTCGTGTTTCTTTCTTATCCAAGAGGTACCAAACTGACTAAATGAGAGGATCTCTTGACCACAAAACCTGAAACCATCTGTACAACATCAGTGTTGCCACCTCCCATGCACAATGAGACACATTTCCTCCAAAATTCCACATCTCTTCTGAGTGTGTCTAATGCCTCCTCCAGTGCTGCACATGAGACCCCTTTCCTCTGAAAGTTCACATCTCCTCTGAGTGTGTCTAACGTCTCCTCAAGTACTGTGGAAACTATCTCTCCTCTGTTGCACAAATCACCACCTATATGCATGCACATGAGACACCTTTCCTCCGAAAGTCTGCATCTCCTCCGAGTGTGTCTAACATGTCCTCAAGTTCTCGACAAATCATATTCAAATATTCCCCCCCCCCTTTCTCCTTGAAGTGACAACCATGATGCCAAGCCCCCTCTTCTCTTGAGGGACACAAATATGTCAAGCCCCCTCTTTTATTGAGGGACAAATTTTCCAAGCCCCGACTTTTCAGAGACACAAATAGGTTGCTTCTCATGCAATGAATCATCCCTAAGCGAGAAGCTAGCTCAGAATGATAGAAAACCTCTTGCTTCCGTTGCCTCCAGCCTCTTATTTTCTCATTGGTCTTTATTCATTTAATGACTCATGTAATTCTTTGAAAAATTTATCTCATATGACAAAGATGACCTTGAAAACACAAAAAATGCTTGGCATATGTGCAAATACGAAAATTATGGCTTCAAAAAATGATGGGCCCATGTACCTCTAGAAAAGGATGTTCCCTTATATTCTATATCATTCCAAAATAACTCCAATGTTTCAAGAATAAATCTCTTTGGGGTTTCAATTGCTTCAATTCCTTTATAAATTTTGGATATACCAAACTTACACATGCTAATGCAACTGATTACTATCCATATTTTCCAATTAAACCCTACTTCACATTTTTATGATAATAAGTGTTAAGCTAAATGATAAATAACTACAACACACGACAATAAATATCCATACTACTGCAATAACAAGAAAGTTTGGCCAAAGAAATTTGAGCATTGCACTGCAAACTTGACAACATCGTTGGACTCACCTAATAATAGTCATGTAAGAGACTACAAAATCAATAATTTAAACATCAATCCACATTCGCCTAGAGAAATGAGATCTAGCTCATAAAGTACTAGCAATCAGGCAACGATAGATTTCTCTTGAGTTTCATTAAATGCCTTAAATGAATGTGATATTTAATCAAAGGACAAATATACGTACTACTTTCAACGATTCTTGTATTAAGCCCTTTCCTTGCATTTAAACTTCTTTGCAACCTTAACCAATTGAGTAATAACTGATAAACCCGTTTGGGTGCTAGAATACCAAATGCTGGATATGGTCAACTCTGGAAGATGTTACAGTTCTGGAAGATACATATCCTAGAAATGATTTCTGGAATATGGGATGGACATGTTGGTTCACCCAGAAGATGACTGAGAAGATGCATAAATAATTTTAATTGTTTATTTCTTAATTTTTTTGAATACAGCGTGTATGTGTGTATATATACACACATACACATGTGTGTGTATGTTTGTATATATACACACATTTGTGTATATATACATGTATACACACACATACACACGTGTGTCTACACATACACACATTTGTATATATATACATATTTACACATATACACATATATGTGCATATATATGTTAGTGAACAGATTTTTCCTTTTAAAAATAGCAATTAGAAACTCTTATACCCTGAATACAAAAGGAAAAATGCACTAACAGTTGAATGAGTTACACACAAATGCACTCTCTGTTTTAAAGGAACAACTACCTTATACAATGATTAATCTTCAATAACCCTTTATTAAGAAAGAATTTATTTTCAAGATACACTTTGAACCAGAAAGTATGAAAGGCTGCATTTCACATTCATCATTGATAAATGATTGACTATTTAGAGATTTTAAGATCTTTTAAGATATCTAAGCCAACTGACTAGAACCTTAAATAGATAAGTAAACTAAGTATGTCCAATTCATAGAGATATCAAATCTTCAAAAAGAATACTGAATAAATTCTGAAATATAATTGAAAACTATGGTAGCACAGTCATTTAATTCCAACTGAAACTAAAATTGTACACTTCAATAAACCAACTGATTCGTCAAGATACTAAGGTCTGATTATAAAACCAATTGATAATATATTAATATATTCAGAATTTCCAGTTTTATCAATACTGAAACAACTTAAACAAAATAGAAAATCTCATAAAGTTTTTCTTCCAAAAAACCGACCCTCAAGTGGTCATCAAAATTAACATATATAGCCACTCAGGGTTTGAATCAATTTTCAAAACTAATTTCCTTAAAGAAAGCAACAACTTGCAGAAAAGAACTTAAAACAAAAAAACTACTTTAGCAAACTAATTGATAGATAAGCCAATTCCAGCTCCGTCAGATGCCTTGGTGGCGTTCTTTGCCACTTTCCACTCCTCAAATGCTATGGAGAAGCTCTTCCTCTATTACTGATTTGGTTTTGCAACCGCTTCAAACCTCTGTAACAAACATCTTTGAAATTATTCATCTGTTGCGACTTGCCTTCAAAGATTTTCATTTTCTCATAACCATAGGCTACTACTAATTCAACATGAGCTAAAATTGAATGGTCATCCATTCTGATTTCTTTAGCAGTTCTCAACTTCTCCACTTTTTGATTGAAGCAAGCCAATATTTTAGCCATTTCATTGCAAGCCTCATTTTCCATTCCAATGATTTTTCCCGTATATCCATTTTGCTCATGCATAATCTCTTTTGAAATAATATGATTTTCAATAATCTGGGATGATTCCTCAATAGCTTGTTCATACAGTGAACCTTCCCATTCCAAATTCACCTTTACAATAAACAAAGAATTCTCATCCATCCCTGATATTACTTTCTCAGAGAGGAACTTGTTTATACCATAGGTATAAATAAATTCTATGTTGTGTACTTCGATTTCCAATTGCTCTTTCTCCTTTCTCCACAGATCCACTGTTCCTTCAGTTACCTTTAATAATTGCTCAGATTTATCTATCAAACTATCAAAATCACCATCAAATTTAATGATTTTCTTGGTTACCTTATCCACCCATGTGAAGAAAGCTTTTGAAATAGACCTGTCTTTATGCACTCGATCTAAGAATTTCTGATTCTCTGGAGATTTGACATCCATATCAAATGGGACCATTGACAGTGGTTGAGGTGCAGGATCCTGAAGCTGTTTGATGTATTTAGCCATTTGGCAAAGAGCATGCTTTAATCTTATTTTATCTTTGACATCCTTCTGCACTCGATGGTTTATTTTTTTGTTCACCGAGTTCAGAATCCTCAGGTTAGAGGCCCTGGTAGACATCCACAGGTCTATCTTTTCCACAAGAAAATCCTTTTCTGTAACGTCATCACTATTTTTGTCAAAGTTTGGCTTGAATATTTCTACCATCCAATGACCCATTTTGGCATCCACATCAACCATTTCTTCTACCTTTGGTTTCATAAACCTCAGAGTTTTTCCAAGGTACTTGCTGACTAGATCCCCCATAGGAGCAGTGATAGGAACAATGTTCCTCTTCTTGTTGACAGACAAATCCAGCCAGTTTGAACTTTTTGGAGTAGAATCATTTGTGGGGGTATTCAATATAGATAGGTCTTGCGGACCCTCTCCTGTTGATTGATATTTTGAAGGAGTAGCTGAGCTCTTGTCCATTCTGAGTTTCTTTCTAGGTTGTCTTACTTCCTTTTATTTCTAGGTCAATTATAATGCAGGAGACTGTATCTGTATTTTCTTTTCTTTTGCTCCTTGTCCTCGTGGTCTTCATGAAATGTGCAGGAGTTGGATTTTCATCTTCAGGATGATCTTTTATCCTAGCTTTAAGTTCACCTGCAGGGAGCAATTCCTCAATTTCATTAGTAAGAGCAGAGGGATTTGCAAGTTTTGAAATTCTTGTGCTTTTCCTGATTGTTGGATTAGGAATCTCTTGCTGATTCTTATTGTTCATCTCTCTTAGCCACTTGTCTGTTCTTTTGAACACATCATGTGAGATAGCACTTAAATCATCCACTTCTTCTCTCCCCCAATCTACTTTTCTGGCTATTATTTCATTGTTCTGTTCTACAAAACTAGGCTCTGTCACCTCTTCTTCATCCTCTATATCAAGCCCTTTGATTTTGAAAGGGAGCTGCATTGTAGTAATATGGTTCAATGTAAACCTGGAATGTAATCTTCTCATAACCTCAAATTCATCTGTACAGTCTGCCCAGAAATCTTCTAAATCCGGCTGATGTAGAAAAGTGGCATCCACTTTGAAATGACTTGCCACGAATTTCTTGATATCGAAATAACTTCTACTTTGATAGGAAGGGAGATTGATAGCCTTTAATTCAGCATCGGGGGAGGACATAGCGTGTGTTAACCAGAAACTATAATGCCCTATATCAATTAGGAAGAAGGAACCTACTCCTCTTTTGGGTTTGAACTTCAACCCTACCTGGAGTATTTGCCTGCGTATTTCCAATAGAACATATTTATCCAAGCAATATCTTGGAAGCTTTACAGGTTCACCACTGAAATCCCCAACTCTCAAGTAAATGAAATTGGGAAATTGGATAAAGGAATTGCCGTAAATTTTAACCAACTCCATGGCTTCTTCAGACATTCTACAATTTACTTTTCCTCTCAGCTCAAAAACCAGCTTGGCCAGGAATGTATCTTGGACTCTTCGGAAACTCCCAAGGTTTCTCTTCTTCTGCAAATAAGAATGATATTCAAAGATTTTCATGTCATCTCTCCATGGTTCGTGAGGCAAACCTTCCCAATTCTTGCTTATGGCTAAAACATAAAACATGTATGAATATAGAAACTGGACGCTTTTGCAGACTGGGATAATTCTTCATCAAGTTTAGCTGCTATTATCTCAGCCCAGTCAACATATTTTGCTTTAGTTAAAATGGGTTGGACAAGAATATACATCCAGTCTTCCCACATGTCATTGGGTTTACCTCTCAATCTGTTTAACATGACTACAATGTCACACACCTCCCTTATCAAATGATCCTTCTTAAGAGGTTTGGGTAACCTAGAACCTCCTCTCTCAGCTTTTAGCAACCAGTCTCTGGCTATGTTGTTGTTGTAATCTTTGTAATTATGATGAAATTCCTTCTTAGCCTTCTCAAAGTCGCAGTCGACATATATTTCTGCATCAGGGATTCTTAGAGAAGCCATAACTACTTTCCTGTTGATAGACACCAATACTTCTCCGGAAGGAATGAAAATGCATTTATCAATCTTGTTGTACCTATTTCTGCATTCCATGACTAATTCAGGGCACAAAGTCACCTTAGGGAAACTAGCAGCTTCCAACAATCCACTTTCCACAATCTTGGTCGATAGGGTTCCTTCTTTTGCAACCTTTAATCTTTGGACAATCTCTGCCATGTCTTCATTTACAGGGATTGTATCTCTCATCTCTGGTAAGCAACTACTTATAGGAGAAAACTTGCTCTCCTTTACAAATCTAGCTTGAGAAGTTGACTCACTAGGACTACCCATAGTAACCCCTAAATAAACGATTTCAAGATAAAGAGATAAAAACAAAGACTGAAACTTCCTTTCTTTACAACATATAGTTTTAAAACCAGAAATGAGAAATGAGGAAAATTACTTGAAACTCACCAGAGTTGAATATTTTTTGCTTCCCAAAGAGAGACCTTCAATATGCTTCAGCTTTGTGTGTGCTTCCGACAGTTATGTGAAAACATAAAAGGCAACTGGAGAAGATAAAATACATACATTTAATTTGCCTTCTTTGGTAATCATGATTGCATGCTATGAATTAATGATTCTCGACATCATTAGCTGGCCATGTCCAATCACATTTATTTCCTTTTCAAGCAAGGTGTAGTTCTTCTATGTTTCGCATTTATTTCCCATCTTTTTAGACCGATCTCTTAGAGGAAAGTGAGATCTGGCACGTGTCACGATCACACGGTCATTATCGCATTTTAGATTTTGAACTTTGAACCATGAAGCTCGAAGTTCAAAATTCAAAATCATATATGCTTTAGTCATATATTGATAAAACAATGGATAAGACAGACTAATGCAAGATGGGAAATGGGGAATTGAACTTTGAACTTTGAAATGTGAAGTTCAATGTTCAATATTCCATAGAACGCTGACACCAAAAGGGAAAAGACACGGAATGAACATGTGAAGGGACAAGTGCAAGATGGGAAATTGAATTTTGAATCTTGAGCTGTGAAGTTCAAGATTCAATATTACATTGACACCCAAAAGCGTGAATAAAGCAACTTGTATTGATCAAAGGAGTGCTCACATTTTGCAAAGCAACAAACGGCAAATTGAACTTTGAACTTTGAACTGCGAAGTTCAAGGTTCAAGATTCAATATACACTTTGACACAATACATGACTCTTGAAAAAATAAATCATGAGGCTTTTTGACCTGCAACAGGTGGCTCCGACTGGGGATAGGACCGTGAGGGACGAAAAATGAACTCCAAAAGTCTCTGGTTCCGCACAAAAATTGTTAAGGAAATTGGATCAGGAGATATTATAATACTAATATATTATAGATAGTTGATATTCACTGTAGAATACAATTGCCGTTGTGATTGATTGATTGTACAACGAATATCAACTATATATTAAATTGAATTGCATCGACTATCAACAGTCACGTCCTTTTATGAATGGTAACTGTTTCATAACATGCGATATAATTAATGTTATCGCTGTTATGTTTAACTGTCGGCAGTAATAATAGAAGTATGAATAGTCACGATACTTATCGTGACTGTCATACATGAACAGTCACGATAGTATCGTGACTTTTATGTATAACAATCACGATAGGTATCGTGACATATGTTTAATTCATGATTATAATTAGATGCCGGTCAATTTAATATTGTTTATTATTATTTGTGATATATATATATATATATATATATATATATATAACATAATTATTGTTTGATATATTATATTAATATATATTATATATTTAATTTAATATATATTTTATATCTCATTATATATAT
>MU220517.1:524397-557733 GCA_018584345.1 Thuja plicata | reverse complement strand
ATGTCAAAAATTTGGGGTGGAAACCTATTTGCACACCACAAATGAGAATTAGAAGTCAAAAAAAGCCTTTAAAATCACCTTTTTAGGGTTGTGGATGCCAAATTTTTATTAAATTCGTCATAAAAAAACAATTTTTCTGAACTTGCGCACGAAATTCGCTTCAAATTCATGGCAAATTCCTTTTTTTTTGTTTGAAGTTTGCTCGGGTTTGACCGTCCGCAACCCGGGTTCGAACTTGGTCCTAAAAATTCGGACCCTGCCCGGAACTGCCTGGACCCACAGGCGGACCGAACCCGGACCCCGAACTGGTTCGAATTTATCCGGGTCCGGGGGGGTCCAGGGCCGAACCCGGTATCCTAGGATTTTATCATTCAGTAATGGATTGATTATTTTCTTTTTCATCTGCAGTGGGGACTATATTTTTATTTATAGTTTGTGCTATGTAGGCTGTTGAAATGATGAGGTGACATGCAAATTCATGACACTATTATCTTTGTTGGCATCTGCAGCTGAATATGGCTGTTGAAATGATCACATGACACGCAAATTTATTTCATAACACCCAGTTGCAAATGCCTACAAAGATCATAGTATTATAACTTTGCATTTCATGTGATCATTTCAACAGCTAAGATAACTCAAACTATAAATCTCTAATCATGCCCAGTTGCAAATGGCCTGCAATGATAAAAGTATTAGAACTTTACATGTCATACGATCAATTCAACAGCCAAAATAACACAAATTATAAATAATAATCTAATGCTGACTGCAGATGAAAAAGAAAGAAATCTATCTATCATTGAATCTACAAACAAATCAGAAACCATAAGTCTACAAACAAATCAGAGTATATACAATTGTATGGATTTACCGCTAAATTATTTAGGTATTTGTTATTTCAAATCCCTTGCACGTTTTGAGGGCTAGAGAAGTAGGTTCTACAATGTCAATTTCTTATCAGTGATTAGATGGTTCCTTTTCCTATACCACTCTTTTTATGTTTTGTGTGATTTTGATGGTATCCAATGACTAACGTGAACTGCTGTGAGGTTAGATTTGTTTCTTTGGTTGCTTTCACAGTATATGATTCTGTTTTTATTTTGTTTTCAACAGGAAACTTTTGACAAACTTTTAAGGCATTATGCATTGCCAACAATGTTATATTTTCTCTCTCTGTTTTATATTTGTAAGCTTCTATGTGGGCATTCAGATTGCCTCTGGATAAAGATTATAATGAGCAACAAACTTATTTATCTGTTATGGGGAATGATGCCTTTTGTTCTGAATATAAAACAGCAATGTTCTTTTTTTTTTATCATTACAGGTTAAACATCCATATCTTGGACCATCATACGCGCTCATTATTCCCTGTGCATTAACGGCCTTAGATCATTGGTCTCCTGATGTGAAGGTTAGCATTGTTAAATTCTAAATTGGCTGGTTAGGCTTATTAGTTTTTGCTATGGTAGTGATTTAAGGAGCACCTTAAATTGTCTCTTTGTATTTTTGATATATGCTAGAAGTTGAATTTGTAAAAACATGTGTAGAAAAATCTAACTACACCTGTCTTCATGGCATCTAGACTTGTTACAGTTACAGGTTTATGCATATTTAACTTAAATATTCCACCACAGTGTAATTATTACCCTAAGATACCGATGCGTCTAGGTTTTGCCCGGATGCGGGAGTGGTGGCAGATTCCCTGTGGATGCCTGCAGGAAGCTCATCCCCACGCATCCCTGGCAGCCCTGTTACTTCCACGTTGCCCTTTGACTTCCACGTGAGAGCCCTGTGACTTCCACGTGAGGACGAGTTCATTTGCAGTCTTGTCTACGTCTGGTCCTGGGCAAATTAGTTGTATAGTTTATAACTTTATTAAATTATATCATTAATAATTTATTAAATTTATTAAATAAATTTATAGTTTATAGTTTATAGTTTATTACGTCTGGTCCTCTTGTATAACTTATTAAATTTATTGTATAGCTTATGAAATTATTTGCAAATTTGCAATAATAATATATGATTATTTAGTTTAATTTCATTTAGAATTATTATTAGTGTATATATTATTTATTAATAATTATATGTTGTGAATAATAATATATGATTATTTATTTTAATTTCATTTAGTATTATTATTAGTGTATATATTATTATATGTTGTGAAGTATATATATATATATATATATATATATATATATAAACGCATCCAAACGCATCCGCATCCCCCCCCAAAAAAAATTCACGCATCCCACATCCGCATCCGCACCCGAATCGGCAACTTAGTTATTACTTGCAAAAATATGAGATGGGTTACTAGCTAATTATGAAGAAATTTTAAAAGAAATATTTATTTATAGTTCTCGTTAAAAGAGTATACTTTCTTGTGTTTAATATATTCAGATTTATGTAAGGAAAAATACAAGCTATAGATAGCTTTTAAGACTGAAAAGAATAATGACAAAAAAATCAAAGAAAGGAGAAGATAATACCCGATTTGTAGCAAATAATTCCTCTTCACTTTGGCCCTAATGTACTTCCATCTCCAGCTGCATATCTTCTTTAATGTGTATGCGAAATGAATAATTATTATTCAATGTATGACTGCTGCAATAATCAAATTCGGATCTACTTATAGAACGAATTTCCTTGACATGTTATGTCTTCTATGTCTTGGATAATTCGCACCATAGGTCACATATATATATGTGTGTGTGTGTGTGTTTGTGTGTGTGATGACATTCAAAAGACACACCTCAACATCAATGGTAAAGGCCGACCTGAATCAGATAAGTATTAATACAAGTTGTCCCTTTTGGATAATATGAAGTCGTCCCTCTAAAAGATGTTTCTTATCTTTCATTCAGAGTTTAATACACCAATTAATGAGATGTATGTTGAGATAAATAATAAATAATAGGTATATTATTTATTATTCATCTCAGCATACATGTCATTGATTTGATCTTTCCGAAAAGGCCACACATATCAACAATCCCTCTTGGTCTTGAGGGAAGATCAAAATAAATCTCATAATTAACATAATGTAGTTAGGTGAAGTAATCAATCATATCATATCCCAAGAATATCTCATGATATAAAGTATAATCACAGAGTCTCAACGCTCTAACGCTCAAATATGTAGGAGCCTCATCGCTCAATTATGTAGGAGCCTCAACGCTCAAATATGCAATGCCTACAAAAACAAATGTATGGATATGTTAGTATAACAAAATACTCATATTGTCACCATGCCAAGTTTATTTCTAAAATGCTCAATTTTGTTCTTAGCAAGGGGTTTGGTTAGAATATTTGCAGTTTGTTCCTCAGCACAGACATATTTTAATTTAATAGCTTTCCTTTCTACCATGTCTCTAACATAGTGATATGGAATTTCAATGTGTTTGGATCTGTTGTGCAAGACGGGGTTAATAGCAAGTTTAATACAACTTTGATTATCACAGTGAATAATTGTAGGTTGACCAAATAATCCTACAAGGAGTTTTCTTAACCAAATTGCTTCTCGGGCTCCTAAGGAGGCAACAATATACTCAGCTTTAGTAGAGCTTTGGGCAACGAAATTTTGTTTCTTTGTAAACCAAGAGATCATAGCCGACCCTAAGCTAAAACAACACCCTAAAGTACTCTTACGATCTGATGAGCATCCGACCCAATCTGAATCTGTGAAGTCGTGAAGTTCTAATTTCTCATTTTTAATATAATAAGCCATACTCTATGGTTCCTCGAAGATATCTTAAAATGTGTTGGACTGCACTCATATGAAGTTGTTTTGGTTCTACCATAAATTGACTTAGAGTATTTACAACATAACATATGTCAGGTCTAGAGTTAATTAAGTACATTAAGGATCCAATAATTTGTCTATAAAGAGTAGGATTTGAGAGTTGACATAGGTTTGCAGTCCATCATGCCAAATCTTTTTAATATATCAATTGTTTATTTACCTTGATTTAAGATGATTCCACTAGATTGTTGCGACACTTCTAAGCCAAGGAGTCCTAGGTCCTTCATTTCAAATTCCTTTGCAAGATCTAGTTTGCACTTTTCTATGAGGTATTCTTCACCTGTAATTGGAAGATCATCCACATATAATACTAAAATTAACATATCACCATTTGTGATCTTAAAAAATAAATTAGGGTTTGCATTGTTCTTAGAGAATCCTAATTCGAGAAGATAATGATCTATCCTTTCATACCAAGCTTGAGGAGCTTGTTTGAGCCCCTATAGTGCTTTCTTGAGTTTACATACGTGAGATAGTTGATCATGAATAATGAATCCTTCAGGTTGTTCTAAATAAACTTCTTCTATTTCTCCATTTAGAAAAGTAGTTTTCACATCCATTTGATGAGTCTTCCATCCTTTGGATGCTGCAATGGTAATTATAGTTCTAACAGATGTATAACGTGCAACAGGTGCAAAGGTTTCTTCATAGTCAATTCCTTCCTTTTGGGAGAAACCTCTAGCTACAAATCTTGCTTTATGTTTTCCTATACTTCCATCTACAACATGTTTTATTTTGAATATCCATTTAGAAGATACTACAAACTTGTCTTTAGGTCTAGGGACAATGTTCCAAACATCATTCTTAATAATGGATCTATATTCTTCTATCATAGCATCTTTACATGCCTAGTGGGAGAGAGCCGCTTCAGAAGAGGAAGGTTCTGAATCTATAATCTCACTCATAAATGCAGTATAGTTAGTATATCTCTTTGGTCTTTTGTTTTCCCTAAATGTTCCTGGAGGAGCTGCATAGTTGTTTGCATCTTCTAACATCTTTGTGGCCCAAAGTGGCTTCTTCTTGTTGATAGTGGAAGAGCTAGGAATGCATGGGATATCTATAGGTTCAAGAGCATCTTCAGTGATCTCATTTCTCTCCCTCTGAATCTCGGAAGGTTGAATTTTATCAATGGATTGAGATAAATTATTATACTCATATGAAGTATCCTTAGTTTTTGAGAAGACAAGATCTTCTTCAAATACTACATCTCTACTCAATTCGATTTGATTTTGACCCGGAACGTAGATTCTATATGCTTTGGCTGAATCACTGTATCCTACAAATATACCTTTCTTTCCTAATGGTTCTAATTTAGATCTCTTCTCTTTAGGAATATGGAAGTATACATGACATCCAAAGATTCTTAGGTGACAGATATCAAGTTTGTTCCCAGTAAATGCTTCTTCAGGAGTCTTATTTTCTAAGGATGAATGAGAGCATCTGTTTTGAATATAGACTGTAGTGTTAGATGCCTCAGCCCAAAGTGGAGTGAGGAGATCCTGATCGTGAAGCATAACTCTTGTAGCTTTTACTATGGTTCTATTTTTCCTTTCTGCAACACCATTTTGTTGGGGATTATAAGAAACTTAAACTCCCTCTTAATTCCTGCTTCTTTACACTAGGTGCTGAAGACTTCAGAAGTGTACTCGCCTCCATTATCTGATCTAAGAACTTTTATCCTTTTGTTGGTGAGATTTTCTACTAGAGATTTAAATTCTTTAAATTTCTTGAGAACTTCAATTGATTCTTTGCTTTTGAGAAAGTATATCCATGTTTTCCTAGAGAAATCGTCCACACATATAATATAATATAGACATCCTCCCATGGATGGTACATACATGGGCCCACAAAGGTCAGTGAATGATTTCTAGAATTTCTTTAGTTTTACTTTGACTGTTGTTAAAGGTAGTCTTAATATTCTTTCCTAGAGCGCAACCTTTACAGACACCTTCATGTTTTAAGGGTAGGTTAGGAAGACCTAGAACTAGTTTGAACATAGATGATAATGTTTGAAAATTTAGGTGACCTAATCTCCTATGCCATAGATCACAAGAATCAGTGGATGCAACTGAGAGAGCTTGAAGAGAGGTTGTATCAAGCTTGTATAAGCATTCATGACGAATTCCTATAGTATAGGCTTGTTTTAGGTTTGAATTTTTAGGCCATGCCGATAGTTGAACCTCTGTTGATAAGCTTGAACTTCACTTGTTCCTTCCACGAGGACATTATTGTAGATCGGAGGGAAAACATACCCATCCCTTTGCAGTGGTTCGTTTGGTGATACAGGTGGAGTTTGATAAACTGATGAAACTTGATATTCTAGCATCTCCACGGGACCATTTGCTGATGCCGGTGGAAATTTCTGATTAGTTTGTACTGGAATGTAATCTAGTTCAGGAGGACAAAACTTGAAATCATCAAAGACCAGTGCCTGGTCGTATCTTGGTGCAGGTACCATCTCATACCTAGTAGGTGGAGGGTTTTCAGGCGTTGTTGTATTCCTTATTTCTCCCTTAAAGATATCAGCAACCCTCTGGAATTCTTGACATTGTAATTTAGAGTGTTGATTCGTCTCATGTATCCTACACCATCCTTACAACGCCGCTTCTACAAGGAAGACTTTATCAGCAAGTCGACTCTAAGAAGCTGGTGAATTAGCTAATGACGAGGGTACACCACCATTGTTTGGATTCGTGCTCCATGATCTTCTCTAGTATCCTTGATTGTTATTACAATACCCAAAATTGTTCTCTTGATGTCCTTGATTACTGTTTTAGTAGTCGGGATTATTCTCTTGATATCCTTGACTGTGTCCTTGATGACTTTCTTGATGTGCTGGAGGATTTCCTTGATATCCTCGATTAGCACCTTGATATGTCTCATAATTTCTCTGTGAATTCTGCAGTTGATTGTTTTGATTTCTGAGGTAAGTGACCTCTGTAGATAGTCCCTTAACTTGTTCTACCAAATATTTCATCTCATCTTTTTCTTCTTGAGTCCTCGTTGAAGGAGTTGTGTTTTGAAGATAAATGGTTTGTGCAAGAATTGCTTGAGAAATAGGAGCTCCTGGATGTGGCACTAACTGATTAGCAGGAACAAGAATCAGATTGATAGGAAGAGCGTAGTTCAAGATTCCTTGATTCAACATGCTAGCATTCCCAAAGTAGCTAGGTGCTCCAATAGCAGTTGTTGGTGATTGAAGACTAACTCTCTCGGCCTTCGCATATGTTGGTATCAGATTGGCAGGAGCCATATCTGTCTTCTGAACAAACATGGAAGTGAAACAATCCAAAGCCACGTACTAAATAGGTCTTGCTACGTTGTCACCTATGCGGTAAGGATTGTTCAATCTTGAATAAGCTCTTTGAATTGTGTTATTGAAGGCACCAATTGATTCACATTCTTGTCTCCTTATCTTAGCGAATTGCCTATACAATTCAGCTAGGGTAATCGACAGTCTAAACTTTCCCAGAAAAGCATCCTTTAACTCTTGCCAAGTTTGGATTGAATTAGTGGGCAAATTGATGTACCAGTAAAATGCTTCTTCGCCCAGCGAATAGGGGAATAGTCTGCAAGCAACATCTTCCTCTTGGATGTTTTTGTTCTGGAGGACTCTTCAAAAATTTTAATGCGTTCATTTGCAGTGCGATTAACGTCATTGACAAAGAACTTGGAACAAAATTGTTATGGATGCCATTGTTGTGCCATTGCTAGAACTTGATGTTGAACAACTGCGGGTGCAACTTCTTGTGTAGGTACTTGAACTCTTACTTGTTGAATTTTTGTAGTCCCTTGTTGTCCACTTGCTTGAGTGAGTGGTTCCTTGTGCCTGATGCTGTGCTAGTGGAGTCTGAAATAATCTTGTAAGATCTACTTCACTTGGTGAACTCTAACTTGTTGATACTTCTTTCTTGCCTCTTCTAGGCTTTGAATCAAACTTTAGCTCTTGTAGTTCTTTTGCTCCCGGAGTGGATCTTAGGATTCTCCGATGTACCTCAGGTGAGAACGAATTGATGCTCTCCAGTATGTGAAGTCCTTAATTTTGTCTTGGAGGTGCGAGAGGTTGTTGATTCCTCTGGATGATTAGTGTTCTTTGAATAGCTGCTTCAATCTTCTGAGTTTTCTCTTCTTCCTCCAACACAAAGCTCACTCGCATATACTTAGCTACACTTCTTTTAACTTTCCAGGTGAGAGTTCAATCTTGCGATAATGTCTTCTTGGTCGTCTCCAAATCCGAGATTTGGTTGCAGAACTGATACGATATCTATATGTGGTAGTACCATCTTGATTCATGATGTGAAATATTTCTTTTTGAGCAATACTTGTGTGTTCAGGCCCTCCTTCTAGTGCAAGTTTCTGTTGATGGGTGTTCTATGACCTACCATCAGTAGAACAAAATATTGAGATATCTTATCCTCTCTAGATCAAAATCATGTGTATGCTAAGATTGCGAAAGATCATACAATTGATTCCAAGGTTCCTTTTATGTCAGTTTTTGACTTTGGATAAGCTCAAGGGTTGATGTGATATGTTGTTATCCCGAGGGGCCTTATGTTATGTTACTCAAATTGATTTCAAATGATATTGGGTATGGGAGCTGTCAAATGATATAGCAATAAGAGTACTCTTTTGGGTTTTGAATGTGCAGAAAGTAAAGAGAGTAGGGTTCAAGAATTCTATTTTACTTCTAAGGGCAATGATATGTTGGAATAATGGAAGGGTGTTGTACTGAGAGGGGAGGGGTGAATCAGTACCCTTAAAAACTTTTATCAATTAACCTTTAGTAATCATTTCTTGCATAACCGACCATTGTAGCTTTCCTACTTCATGCATGCAATATCATAGCATAAGTGTAAATGTATGTAAACAAACATTGAAACATTCATGAAACTTATTGACACATGACACAAGTATTTGGTAACGTAGAAACCGTTGTTAGAAGGTAAAAATTGCGGTGGGGATGAAACCCACAAAGCTTCACTATCTGTAGAATGGAAGGTGCTTGTTAGGGCTACAAGTTGTGATCACTTCTGATGATCTTACCCTGTTAGGAGCAACATGTCAGACTTGTTAAGTCTACTCGGTTAAGAGATTTTAGCAACACAATGTATGTGTGCACTTGGTTAAGAGATTTTAGCAACACAATGTATGTGTGCACTCGGTTAAGAGATTTACATAAAGACTGTTAAGTCCACCTTCTTGAAGGATTTTCTCTGTTTGCTACAATTGTTAGAGAGTAGACAAAAATATAGATGACCTGATAGCTTGCAATCTTGAATTGCTGATTACAGATCCATTAAGTTTACAAAATTGTATATCACTTGTCCTTCTGCATGAAAACCTTTGTCTGATCCATAGATGTCCTTGTGCGTGTACAATCATCATGTTCTTGATTGATTTTACATCTATATATACAATGTTTTGACTTAATTAGGATTCACTCTTTTCTTGAATAACTCTAAGATCAAAGCTTTACAACTTGACCTTGATCTCCTAGTTTGCATGAATACAATCAGTTAAACTAATTAAATCCATCATTTACGCTTTTCTTGATCCACAAGAAATGGTTGTCCAGCTAAGCAAGAAGCTATTTTAAAGGCTAAAGTGCTTTAGCTGACGTGGAGTTCAGATCCACTTTTCTCGGTTAGACTGGTGCTCGGTGATCTCTCTGTATACTGGTGCTCGGTTGTGTCTCTTTACACTGGTGCTCTGTTGATATACTGCTCGGTGTTCATAATATTTCGGTGACCACTGTGCTTGGTGATCACTGTCGCTCAGTGAATGCTGTTGCTCGGTGAATGCTGACCGACCGACCAACCAAAACTATCTGCTTGAATACTAATGACAACTTCTGATCCTTTAAGGATTATCATGATATCGATAGATACTGCTTTGATGGACAAATTCCAAAATAACAAAGTTCTGTTGCCAAGATCAACTACAACTCTGCAATAACTGATGCAATCTTCAGTGAGTTATGCAAAGGATTTTCATACCACAATGAACAACATCAAAATGAACAATAAACATTTAATGATAGAAGTTAAGCATCCACAAAAGGGAGGGCTTAGGCTAACTTTACACAATAGCTTACAATCAACAAACTATCAAAAGATGAGCCATGGAATTCATTAGACATCATTACATTCTCCATTAAAATCAAAACACTTTATCTAACAAATCTAATCTAAGTGAGGGAACAAGAGAACGTGCAAGCACTAAGATACATCAAGAGATCACCAAACTTCAATGATAACTTTATTATCTCAGTCACTCATAGCAACAATCTCCAAATTCCGTCCTTTATAAGAGAAATGAGACCTTTATATAGGTCCCCGATTACAATGAGTGGCCTGATTTGAAACAAAACCGATGGTGTAGATTGTGCCACCTCAACCCTAATTAGGGTTAGGGCAAAGAAAGAGAATCTACAATTAATGCACGGGTCCACACAGGCTAATCAAGAAGAAACCACCTTCTTAGTGAGGTAATAAATATCCACTATGCATGTTCATCCTGCAAGACAATGGGGCGAAATGAATGCCCACTATGCATTAAACTTCAAGGTGTTGTATTTTTCATTCTTCATTTATACTTTTAACTTTGATCTTCGAAACTTGAAGGCCTTGAACAGGATTGCTTGAAACTTAGACGTCTTCAACACTGGGACGTTTTGAATTGGAACTCTTCCTCCTGCAAAACAAAATCATTGATATAAGAATCGCATAAAAACTATTCCATATTTTCTCTTTATAAAAATCCTCTCTCAAAATCATTTCTTTCTGATTTCCAATCCGCTTCAGAATTACTTCTCTTCAAAATTTCTCCTTAATGAACAATTTTCTCTCTTTAGAAACTCTCTCTCTCTACAAAATCTCTCACGCTCCTTTCCTTATTCAAAGATTTTTTCCTTTCTGTTTATCTACATCAACATGCTTTTGTTCATGGGTGTGCATTTCGAAGGGGATGGAATTTAAATATTCCGACAATTAAATCAGTCCAAGGTTTTTAATTAAATATATATTGGACGCAAGAAATTTCAATATTTAAATACTTTCCAAAATAATTCCAAAATCAATTAATTTAACGGATTTCAAACTCGTTATTGCAATTTGATTCTCTTTCATTTACAATTCCCTCCTGGGTTGGAATTATTCATTGTAACATTTCACTTATTTCCATCATTTCCCATTTATCACTTAAGAATATTTTGATCATTTCCATGTTCGCTAGCAATGTTATCTTTGGCACATTTTTTATTAAAGTAAAGGATTTTATTGTTTTAGATTGCTCTATGCCCGTGCATAAATGTGCCTACGAGCGCACATAGACTATAGTGGGAGAATATTTTTATCCATAAATATTTGATGCCTGTGTAAAATTTGAGCACATACTTAAAATTGCAAAGGATTTTAATAATTTTCCAATGACCCTTGCATCTTGTGAAACACCTTGGCTCATGAGCGCATATAAAACTTAGTAGAGGAAATTTTGATTTTCGAACTTCATAATTTTCTTCTTACCCGTGTATGAGCTCATATCACCTTTAGTCATGGATTCCCAAGCTTAAAAATTTCCTTCACTTTATTAGGATTGCACACTGAGCGCATTTTAGGCACACCGGAGGATTTCTTTGATTTGTTTTTCCCTTCACTAGGCACAAATCGCTCCCTGAGCTCAAATAAGAGTGTCCTGTGGACTTTTCCTCTTCTCTCAAATTCCTTGACTATATTAAAGTTGCGCTCTGAGCACGAATAGAGCATACCGACAAACTTTCCCTTTCAACATACTCTTCGACCATGGCAAACAAGCACTCTGGGCGTGTTCAGAGGTCTCCCGTGGAATTCTTTCCTTTGGACACATTCTCTTAGTCACTGAGTTTTGCACTTTGAGTGCGTTTTAAAGGCCCTCACAGATTCCTTTATTTGGGAGAATTCTGGGTATTCAGAGAAATTGCGCTCTGGGCACAAACGAAGACTGATGAAGGATTTTAATTTTTTCAACTTTCCTTGAGCATACAATAATTGTAAGGCTGTTATCAAAGACAGGATTGACAAAGTTAAGTCAAACCTACTGTTGTTTTCAAATGTCTCAGTACAAAAACTCTGCTATGCACAGGAAAATGCTTTAGGTATTGGATTTTTCACAAATCTGAGGTTTTTTCGTTCTGTTTAAAAGTTGACCTTATAAACATTTAGGTTCACTGCAAACTTATAAGCAAGTTTTATGGTAAACGGTCCAAAATGTTTATGGATGTCTTGCTGAGCACACATGTAGCCTTGTGGAGGAATTTGCAGACTTATTCAACACTTCTTACTTTTGGATCAATGCTTGATCACCTTTCAAATTTACCTCGATTTTCTTTCCAACCTGGATGTTCACAATTTTGAATGCTTTAGATTTAATGAGATCCCAAGTTTTCATGTTTTTTTGATCAACATTCCACCACTTTGATGGATTTTCCACTTTGGGCATTCTTGATGCATTTTCTCAAACCTAGTGACATTTTATTTCTTTTCCTTTTCTGGATGCTTTCAGGGACGAAACACTTCAAAATTGAAACCATAAAAGGTAGGGAAACCACTCTTCGATCATAGACTTAGCAAATGTCATCACTTCTCACTTGGAAAACCAGGGACTCAAGAAACTAACAACAGACCTACCGAGAAAACAAAGCCAAGAAGGGCCAAGTGGAGCAAAAAGCAGGGGTTCTCCATTTGCAATGGGGCAATGTGTGAAAAGGTCACAACAAGTCTATGCTTGGTAGAGTCTCTAACTATTGCAACTTAACAAGATACAACTCTAAACTGATTATTACTCCCTACAATAACCATAATCTTTACCATATAGTAAATTTTTGAAGGTTCGTGTGAAACTCTTATACATTTGTATGTGCAATATTTTAATACTATAATGTAATCACTTGGATACAACTATTCATTTAGTCAACGGTCTCTCAAATATACATTTAGAGATTGAATGTTTTTTCTGTATGTTATTTCTTTGTGTATATCAGGTACAAGCAATGAGTTCCTTTGTACATTTAGCAAAGAATCTAAATTCGTCTGAGCTTGGATGGTACAAGGATGCAATTCTTGATGCATCTTGTCGGAGTATACCTGGCAGCGAACAATTTTGGCAATATATAATGGAAATGGCTGTGACACTTGTAATTTGCATTGAGGGAAGGAATCCTCGTGCATGCTGGTACACATGACAGATCCTTGTATTTCCTTCTATTTTATAGAATCATTCTTTTTTCTAGGTGAAATAACTCCTTTAGATGAGTATCTAAAGGTCACAATGTATGTCAAGTTTGCTGGCTAGGGATTGAAACTTATTTTCCTTCGTGCTTTCCAGATGGCCATACCAATCAAACTTTCTATTCAAAAGTACAACCAGATTACACACTAATAAGTAATACTAATAGTCCAACTGCTTACAAGATATAACTTATTATTCATGGGTAAAACAAGGCTATGCATAATACAAAACCTACAGTTCAGATACATTCTAAAGAGGCTACTGACCCTTACTTATCATCACTCAACATTTTGAGCAACTTGGCATGTGTTTGGTTGCGGTAGTTATTATGAATTTGTGAGATGCATGAAATCTATAATTTTACTTTTGTTATGAGTGGATGCATCCTGAGAGATGGAAGTCCTTTTGCTTGTCATGTTGCATAGGTGCACCTATTTTGTTTCAGGGATGCAGCACATATGTAATGAGTTTTATTGCGTATTTTAGATTTAGTGACATGAAGTAAACCATAAATTACTCAAGAAGTATTTAGGAATAGAATTGTAACTTTGAGCATGCAGTATGACAATGCTGAGTTTAACACAAATCTTGTTTTAATTATTGTCTGAAACTTTTAATGATTTATAAAAAAGCTTGATACTTTTAACGATTTATAAAAAAGCTTTATAAAAGCTTTGAATTTAGGACCTCATTTAGCTTCTCCAAGTGTCTTATGTATCAATGGGTTAGTTCAAGAGAGCTATACATACACAACAGATTCTGATTATAAGCTGTTGTACCCATACCAAACTTTCATATTGTAAAAATTTTTGAACTATTTTTTTATTCACCTATCCCCTAAGATGCTTTGGAATCTTGCCTACCTGCACCATTTTTCCTGATCTTTTATGATCCTCCCCGGATCATAAAGAATTGAGTGTACCGTGCTATAAGAATTGCCAATTGGAAGGTGCTTGGAAGATCAGACACGCGCTATTGTAAAGGAGGCATATTTTTGAAAGTTTCAAAACCGGTTTGACTCAAGTCCACGCCTCATTAAAGAGTATGATTTTTTAAAGGAGATTGACTCTAATGTATAGGCAATGTTGAGGTCCAATACAAAATCCTATTTCTTCTGGCTCCACTAGAAGCATGTGTGGGAGTTCTTGCATGCGCCAAGGCCCAAAACAAATAGTCTACACAACTTGAAATTTCCCCCTTCTTTTTGTTCAGATATATCAAATGGAATGAAAGTGTTTTAAAAAGTTCTAGACACATGGATGATGGGTCAGTGTATGGTTGTGTGTAGAGGTAGAAGTGTGTGTTTGTAAGACCCCCCCTGATTTAAACTAGTGTAAACGAAATAACACAAATATCTCCGGTAGTCAGTCTATTTTCATCAGTCGCCGGTGGGAGCGAAAAGTATGGGACATGTCTGGCGTTTATTCCTTAAATCATCCGGATCTATGCCGTATATTAACAGTTCATGGTTTCAAGGGTGATGCATTATGGAAAGATTCTCCCCTTAGTGGATATGTGGAAGTACACTACGATTATACCTCAAGCTTATTCCAACAAGCCCCAAGCTGTGTATACTTTTGGTGACTAGGGAACAGAGTAAGCAGCAGGGTTGAGTGGTAGGCATCAACTTTTTTCACCTTTACCACTGAATATTTTGTTAAAGAGTTTGCATACTTCCAGATATTATGGTATTTTCTCAAACACTTGGTCAGCAATGTCTTAAGAAAGGATTTCTAATTGTAATTGATTCAACCTTTGTTTGGAACAGATTTGATTTCATAATACTCGTTTTCAATCATAAGCATGATGTTCATCTAATGGCTAGAATTGAAACAACATAAATCATTTATAATTGTAATTGATTCAACCTTTGTTTGGAACAGATTTGATTTCATAATACTCGTTTTCAATCATAAGCATGATGTTCATCTAAAGGCTAGAATTGAAACAACATAAATCATTTATACAGTTTGCTGCTCATAACAGAGGTAATATAAAATATTTTTCTGACCTGAACACTTAAATAGATAAAGCTTTGCAATAGATCAAAGATTTCACCTCCTTCACAAGTGATAAATCATGGCTGACACCAGCAAATTAAGAAGCTTCGAATGAGGCACACAAACTGACCATGCCAAGTATTGGCGCTGGAGAATACTCTTGCCCCCTACTGAAGTTATGGCACTCAGGAAAGTAAGAGATATTCATTCTGCCAGATTTCACAGATCATTTCAACAGCTAAGGTAAAGACTCAATGACCCCTTTTAGAAGATTCCTGCAACCTAACAGCAATCGCTAATCACAGTTATCTCCAATCTGCCAGCATAGGTTGATGGCCAACTGCTGCAACTTGTCGATTTGCTCCCAAACTCTCTTTCACCTATTTTCTTGGTTACTTAATACAGCCACAAGGACATTGAACAACTCATAATCCATCAGGCCAAGTTGAGCAGGTACAAGCAATTGGTAAAATAGGATTCAAACGCTGCAAACTGCTCAAATAATCAGTTGTCCAACAAGTTTCTAGCCATACACCTGTGCATTTCTCAAATTTGCCTTAAATCCACATGCCTAGCAATTTTCAAAAACTTTGCAGTACATTGTCTATCCCTGGATGGCACCGTTCAATGGAAGAAAGTGTTTCCATCCTCAGCTTCAAGAAACCCACAAATCTCCAAATCTCCACGGAGAAATAATCAAGCTTTCAAATGAATGTGTCAAATGAGAACTCCTATTGTCTTTTATAACTTTTAGAAAAATGATTTAAAAATCACTTTATATTTTAAATAGGCCTTACTGCTCCGAAAAATGATTATTTCATCATTTAAATATTCACGACACTTTAGTCACTTTATCAAGTGTCCACAATTTAAAAGTTTTAGTTCCCTTTCCAACGAGCTATTACACTAAGGCATTTTTTTTATGATTTTATAAAATTAAGCAACCTTAGTGAAATAAATAAGTTAAAGAACAATAATTCACGCGAGTTGTAAAAGTTGTAGAACTGCATCAGGATTGAATTCTGACTACACTAGAGGATATTGATGATTGAATTCATAATTGATTGATATTCAATGAATACAAAGGAGATGAAATCTCCTTAAATAGAGATTATAAGAAAAGTTTCTAAAACGGAAACAAAAGACTGAAAATAAACATTCTAAATAAGAACTAACTACGAAATGGAAAGATCCTAACTGAATGACCATTATAGAAACATTACATAATTACTTTAACAATGATGAATAATGAAAATCAGGGTTGACTAGGTAACTTTAAATAAATAGATGCTTTCTCGAAGAATCTTGGAGAACACACTAGACATCGAAATTCACTTTGGAAAGAGCTACAAGAGTCCTCAAGACCAACTTAGCTCATTGCTAACAACAAACATCCCTTTTGACAAGTTTGGTGCTCACCGAGAAAGTTAGACTAAACTACCATGCTGAAGTGATTGAAAATGCAGACATTATAGTGCTTATCCACAAAGGTGGAAAGTAAATTTAAAAATTAATTTTAAATGTAAATAAATGTTTATTGAGTTTTACTTTTCTTATATGTTTATAATTTACTTATTTATATTTTTAGAAGAAAATGAGAATTGTAAATTGAATGTTATTATTGCTACATTTTTTTTATTAATCTTATAACTTAATTAATATATATAATTCTCCACAATTATGTTATTGATTATATGGTTCTAATTTTAATAGAGAAGAGGGCTCATAACATTCTCCATTTAAATTATTCATTGTCCTAATGCATAAAATGAAACAATACTTCTATGTAATTAAGAGTCAAAACAAGTTAAGCTAGGTAATACCATGCTAAGAGTAAATCTAAATAAATGGAGGTATAATTAAATCAACCTATCAATTGAGTGAACAAAGTACATATAAATAGGTCTCCTAGATGCATGACTTGAGTAGATGACATGTTAAGACGTCACGAGTTTAATTTGCGATCATTCACAACTAGGAGGTGACTTAATTTAGTCTAAGAGGTCAAGAGTTAAATGTAATGACTGTCTAAGTCTGTACTGAAAGGCGACTGTAAAGTTTTGACTTAGGAGATCAAAATTGCCTTTGTTTATTTATTTAGAGCTTCCACTATGAGGGATTCTTGTTTGTAGTTTGATATTTCACAATAGTAATATAACCAATGAATAGCATACCATAATAATTCTGAAATGTGCAAGAGTACTGCCTTGAACAAAATCGTTATTCTACAATAACACAAAAGATGCCTATAGTCTTTGTTTTCAGACTCATAATACAAGGAATCGCTCTTAACTCAAAAGATGACGCCTTTAATATTGCATAATTTTTCCACCATATACAATAATCAATAACATTAATGCGCAGCACGATAAGGTAAACACGATACAATTGGGCTACCTGGTTAACGCCATGGTGGCCGCAATGAGAATGGGGAATGTGGCTGGTAATGGCAGCACTCATTACCTCTGCTATCGTGCCCAGCTGTTGAACTCCCCAAAACTAAGTGTCAGCTATTCTGGACGTCCCGCGATAGCTTCCAGCAGGTATCGCTGCTATCAAAGATGGTGCGTTTACTGAAACTGCGCGGCTAACCACGAATTGGGGCCTCTTCACGTGGCTGGGAGAGTATTTCACTCACGCCTAACAATCAATGTTCTTTCCGCGTGCTGAGATTGCTAATATGGTGCTGGACTCCACGCCCACTGCCGTTTCCTTATAACCACCTGCGTAGTAAGAATGAGATGTCTGCACTAATCTTGGCTACCTCTCATGGGAGTTCCAGTCATTTCGAAATGCACTATGATTTCTTTGTTGAATGTATAAGCAAGATTCAAGCTGACTTACAAGTAAATGGTTCTTTTGGAATGCTGTACCAGAACTGTTTGCTTCCTTTTTGCCTCTGTTATTAAGCTCACATATGAAATCTGAATGATTCCATTAATGCTGAGATGCTGGGGCTGCATCCAACTTCTCTGTTTTTCCAAAGGGTTTCCGTCCTTAAGAAAAAATGACCAGTCACAACTGCAACCAAAAGTTTATATTCTTTCTTTATAATATTTTCATTGTGCTTTTCCCAAGAAAGCTTTGTTCTTTTATAACCTTGAAGTGAGGGAAAACTCCACAACGTAAGCAATGTGGGATAAAGGTGCCCACTTAAGTTACTTTAAGTCACTTAAGTCACTTTTATAAAATAAAGTAACTTAAAGTCATAAAGTGATTTTCTAATATATTTTTATAAAGTAAAGTGACTTTACTTTATAAAATGAGCCCAAATAATAAAATCTCGCCCACTGAAGCCTGTGACTGGCTGACATCCTCTGAAAGAAGCCTTTAGCCTATCCGGATGGGGGAGATAGACTAACCAGGCGCCATACTGGCTTACTGCGGGATTGGGGACATTACATTAAATTTAAGTCACAAGAGTTAAATTCACCTCTGTGATCATCACCTAGATGCAATGAGTGCTAAGTGTTCCATTCATTCTCATGAGAGATGGGTTTGTGTGAACCACTACTCATGAAACATGGGTCAATGAGTTTGACTCAAAAAACTACGCGGTTGAATCTTGATAGCAATATCTCAATTTGACTTGCTGTGGAAAATATCTCCTACTTATCAATTGATGAGCTTAAGGGGCTTTGTAATGAATGGTTCATAAGGCACAACACTTGCTGAAGGTTTTGCAAATGGGGTTGCAAGCAGAGTGGGTTTAACCATGGAGGAAACTTTGTAGTTAAGCGCACTCAAGATGGAGTAGTACTGGGATGGCTGACCTCCTGGGAAGTCTCGGTGCTTCACCTCTGTGAGCATCACCTAGATGCAATGAGTGCTAAGTGTTCCATTCATTCTCATGAGAGATGGGTTCGTGTGAACCACTACTCATGAAACATGGGTCAATGAGTTTGACTCAAAAACTATACAGTTGAATCCTGATAGCAATATCACAAGAGTTAAATTGCCAATTAGTTGATCAATTTGACCAGGATAGCGGTAGCATCTAATTATTGTCAATCAAGAATTAATGAGGTAATAGTGGTGCTTGTGCACCTCGAGTCAAGATGACTAGGCCATTTTTAACTACCAAGGTGAGAATAATGAAAATTCCTAAGTTCGTAAATAAACTCATTAACATGTGCAATATTATGTAAGCACCCCTTATGATGCAACTTAGGATGAAGAAGAAATGAAAAATGATAAATGGATTTTGATAAATGTGTAACCATGTGTTTGATGCTGTCCAAGTAGAGATTTATTGTTTAGGGAGGTATTTAGGCTTCATGGGATGCCAGAAAAATATTGTCAGTGATAAGGACAAGAAGTTTATGAGGCTGTTTTGTCATGAGTTGTTTAAATTATGTGGGACAAAATCAATTCTTGGCACTAGTTACCACCTACAAACATAAGAGAAAACTGTAATTTTCAACAAATGGGTGGAAGGATACTTGTGCAACTTTGTTTCAGGACAGTAAAAGGCATGGGTGAAGTGATTACATTAAGGGGAGTATTTCTATAACTCCACCTACTACACGACCATCAGGATGTTTCCCTTTATGGCATTATATGGTTATGTAGCTCCTAACTTTATTGATTTGGTTTTTGGGGATAGTAGAGTGCCTAAGGTCAAAGATTTATTGTAGTTGAGTTAGGATATTATGAGATCTTTGAGAGACAACATCCAACATGCTCAAAATCAACAAATGATGTATATAAAGCAGCACCATGTTGAATGTGCATTTGAGTTGGGAGACATGGTTTACTTGCGTTTGCAGCCCTACAGACAATCCACTCTCAATAGGTTGAGGCCACATTTTATGGGACCATTCTGAATCTTTAAGAGGATAGGAAGGTGGCATATGAGCTAGAGCCACATGGGAGTAGCAAGGTACATAATGGCTTCCATGTATTGCCTCCTCCAACCTACTGTAATTGACTTTTTCTTTTGGAAACTATAGAATTGGGCAAGAGTACCCTCACTGTCTTACTTCTCCAATTGTTTTTAAGACGTTTTCTCCTCTGAATTGGCTTACTGCTCTGAATTTTTTGTTGCTGATTCATCAGCTGAATAGTACACTATTTGGTGTGCCTTACTCTTAGTTGCACATTTGTGACTTGCGACCCAGGGCTCCTTGCAAGTAAAGAACAATTTTCTCCCCAAGTCATTTAGGGGCTCATCACCCAATCTAGAAATGTCTTCTTAATCTAATTTTTGTCTTTGTGAAAATGTATCTCATCCTTTTTTCTTTGAAAAGTCTTTAATTAGAATTTGTTTTTAGGGGTCGCCTGTTGGAAATATTGTCATTGATGTCAAGAAACTTCATTAGATTATAATCTCAAGCAATTAAAGGAGTGTTAACAGATGTTGAAATGATGATTGAAATTTGAAATTACGAAGTTTCAAGATACGAAGCAGCAATATGAGTAAAGAAGCATCGATGTATGTGTGTGATCTTGACTTCAATATATGTAGTAAGAAGAACTTTATGAGCAGGTCCTCGATATAGTTCCTCTATATATTTAAGTTGGAAAGAGATAGAAATGGGATACGTTGGAAAGAGATAAAGACTATGGGCTGTCTATCCCACACAAACGGCATGCCAAAAACAGTAAATAGTAACAGCGAATGAAAGTAAGCCACTTGAACAGTAAGTAGTAACAGCGAATGAAAGTAAGCAATTATAACAAGTAATACGATAATCAAGCACAGCAGAATCTATTATGGGAATACACGCCAGCATAAAGACAAAGCTCATTGACAAATACGTATGGAGAAGAAGCACCACTAGAGTCGAATGTTTCCAAACCCGTATGGAAATAAATTTGGCCAATGGTTACTATTGATATTATAAACAAATACGTGTGCGGTGATTTGATTCCTTACTTATGACAAGTGGCATTGTGTGTATAAATAGAGGAATCGAGTATGAGAAACATCATATACAGCGATCATGTATTTTAAAAAGCAAGATCTCTGTCCAAGGTTCTATGACACAACATCTGTTCAAGCTTTTGACGATACAGGGATGTGTGAACACTCGATCCTTCATTTTGTTATCCCTCAATGATTGATATCAAGGAGTCACGCAAAGTTTGAAGAACAATATAAATTAAATGAAACAAAAGAAGCTATCATGTCATTCAAGCAGCGCTAATAAAAGAATTTTGATTTGGTTGAGATAATTATTATCAATAATTATAAAATTAAAGGCAGGTTAAGACCCATGGAAAGAGATGTCTGTTCAAATTAAAAAGTGTGACTCTTGAGAAATGACATATAAGTATGTAAATAAATTTTTAAACTGACATATATATATATATATATATATGTATGTATCGGAATGTTAAAGGGGTGATGTGTTGAGAAGAGAATTTATTCAAATTGTGGAGAGAAATAGCATCCATCATCATTTGAGACAGCAACAATGTCAAGGTGGAGTTTCAGATTTAAGTGAAGTTGGTGCTTTGCTTCTAGTAGGTTGGTGCCTACAGATTGTGGGAGTTGGAGCTTCCAATGAGTTGGTGCTCATAAACTTAGGGGTTGGTGCCTCTAGTAGGTTGGTGACTACAACCATTGTAAAAGAATTATAGAAAAGCAATTATTTGTTGTGGTTTTCTCCTGCATTGGGTTTCCACGTAAAACATTGTGTTATTGTGTTCACATGTGCATAATTGTTAAATTCAGTAATTGATGCTAGTGTAATGGTTAAAGTTTAAATCGGTAAAAATAGTAATTATACTGATTCATCCTCCCTCTCAGTATAATTGTGTGCTCTTCACGACCAATTCCATACTTCTTGCCTTCCTCATTGATTCCTCTAATGATGGTGGATCAAATGCCTTAAGCCATCCTCTAATGGGCCATTAGGCCTATAGGCTTCACTGAAAATTATTACTAATCTCCTCTTTGTGATGCCAGGACCATCATCGAAAGTCTTTGAAATTCTGCCATGTATTAGAGTGGGTTCCTTTGAACAAGCCTTACCACTTAAAGGAAGATCCTAAAGAGCACAAATGACCAACAATTATGCATTTCACAAGACACCAACTTTTGATGGGACGAACTATGCATTTTGGAGTATCAAGATGGAAGCTTATTTGAATGCCATTGGATTTGGTGTTTGGCAATCAGTTGTAGATGGTTATACACCTCCATCAACACCACCAACAGATCAGGCTGGAAAGAGGAAAAGTAAAACTAATGCCAAAGCCAAACATGCTATTCTATGCAATCTAGCATATTCTGAATTCACAAAAGTCATGCATTGCAAATCAGCAAAGGAGATATGGGACAAATTGAAAAATATTTATGAAGGGGCCGACAAAGTGAAGAAAACAAAACTCCAAACCCATCGAAGAATAATTGAAAGCCTTAAAATGAAAGGTGATGAAAACATAGCCACTTTCCTACTTCGAGTTGATGGGGTTGTAAATTCAATGAAGGGTCTTGGTGAAGACATTGATGAGCAGCTAGTTGTTGAGAAGATATTAAGATCCTTACCAATGAAATTGGATTCCAAAGTGTTTGCAATTGAAGAAATGAAAGAGCTAGAACAAATGACAAAAGGATGAATTACATGGACAAATTGAAAAATATTTATGAAGGGGCCGACAAAGTGAAGAAAGCAAAACTCCAAACCCATCGAAGAATATTTGAAAGCCTTAAAATGAAAAATGATGAAAACATTGCCACTTTCCTACTTCGAGTTGATGAGGTTGTAAATTCAATGAAGGGCCTTGGTGAAGACATTGATGAGCAGCTAGTTGTTGAGAAGATATTAAGATCCTAACCAATGAAATTTGATTCCAAAGTGTCTGCAATTGAAGAAATGAAAGAGCTAGAACAACTGATAAAAGGATGAATTACATGGAATTCTTACCGCTTATGAGATGAGGATTGAAGGCAAAACACCTAAAAAGGAAATATCATTCAAAGAATCTAAGAAAGGCAAAAACAAAAAACAAGTTTCAAGTGAAAGCTCAAGTAGTGAAACCAAGGAAGAAGAGGCTCATTTCTTGAGAATGTTAAAAAAGGGAAATGGAAAATATAAGCGAAAATTTCCCTTCAAATGTTTCAATTGCGGAAAGATAGGACATTATGCTTCCACATGTCCCCAAAACAATAGTGAGTCTACAAAGAAAAAGGGAAAGAAAATAATAAGTTCAATCAAAAGAAGAAATATCGAAAACATAAAAAGAGGCTTTTATTCAAAGAAAGATAGCAGCTCGTTAGAAGAAAGTAGTGAGGAATGCCCAAGTGATGATGAAGATGAAATACTTTTCATGACTATAGTAGATACAAAGGACAAACACGAGGAAGAAAGAGACTCCTGCAATGAAGAAGAGAACGTAGACCTTGAAGAGAGCTTCATTATGCATACAAGCAGAATGAGAAACCGAAAAAGAAGGTTGCTGAGTACAAGACGGAAGCAAAAGAGAACCTAGAGACCCTAGAGAAATCAAACAAGACTATTGCAGATTTAAAGATTCAACTAGAAGAAGCCAAACAAGTTGAGAATGAATTAAAAAGAAAGCTAGATGCAAAGGAAGTGGATTGTACCAAATTAGAACAAGAAATAGAAAGTTTGAAAAAGGATTTAGAGGAAAACACCATCAAATTGAATAATAGGCTAAAATTTGAAAAGAGCTCTGAAATCCTAAATGATATAATAGACAGCCAACAATCATCTTCTAGCAAAACAGGGGTAGGCTATGAAGGAAAATCAAAGTATAGTGACAATACATTCAAGGGTTTCATCAAAGAAGGAAGTAACACAATTGAAAAGGAGTCACCAAAAAGGGATAAAGACAAACTTGAGAGAAATGAAGACAGAAAGAAGAGTCAAGTTCCTCTAAAGGCAAACATACCTAAGCCCCAACATGACTTCCTTGGTTATTGCTACTCACGCAATCATTTTGTTCACAAAGCACAAGAATTTAGAATACAGAATCAAGATTTTCATGGATGGAAAAGACCTCATTATAAAAGACAACCCTTTACTAGACATGTTTTCACATTTAATGGATATTGTTTCTCATGTAACAAGTACAAGAATTGATCAGGTACAGAAGGATTGCGAGACTTGGCGAGGATCGTAGATCGGGATCGAGATGAGTGGCTGGCGCTTAATCTCGCAATGAATTGATGATGTCATGATATGTCTGGAGATCTAGCGCTGACCGTGGATCTTGTGATCATGTGCTTGGCGTGAAATCTCAGAATAAACTCAAAGGTTAAGTTTTTGTCTCGTGACTTAGAGATCCCTTCAGTCGCGTAATCTCGTAATGTACTCATGGTCAAGGTAAGGTTACTTTTCCTATTTGGTCGCTGGATCTCTGAATGCACCAGTGGTTAAATGAAATCTCTCGAGATTAAGCGAGAATCGTTGATGCAGACGAAGATCCTGTGGCTCGCGTGTAATCTCTAAGAAAACCATGAGTCAAGCTTTTCTTTCCGCGACGTCGAGACTAGTTCAGTCACGTGATCTCAAGATAGACCCGAGGTCAAGGCAGGGTTACTTTTTCTCTTTAGTCGCGAGATCTCCAGATGGATTCAAGGTTAAGTTAAATGTCTCGAGACTTCACGCGGATGTAATGTCCCAATCCCGCAGTAAGCCAGTTTGGCGCCTGGTTAGTCTTTCTCCCCCATCCGGATAGGCTGAAGGCTTCTTTTAGAGGATGTCACCCAGTCACAGGCTTTAGTGGGTGAGCGTTAATTATTTGGGCTCATTTTATAAAGTAAAGTCACTTTACTTCATAAAAAGATATTATAAAGTCACTTTATGACTTTAAGTTACTTTATTTTATAAAAGTGACTTAAGTGGACACCTTTATCCCACATTGCTTAAGTTGGGGAGTTTTCCCTCATTTCGAGGTTATAAAAGAACATATCTTTCTTGGGAAAAGCACAATGAAAATATTATAAACAAAGGATTTAAAATTCTGGTTGCGATTGTGACTAGTTATATCTTTCTTGAGGACGCAAACCCTTGAGGAGAATTTGAAAGGTTGGACATAGCCCCAACATTTCAACAGGGATGAAATCAGACAGATTTCATATTGGAGTTTAAAGTTTAGTTGGATGAATCGATTATCCTTGCATCAACATTCTGGTTTGAACACAGCAAGTAAGGAGGTAGATCCTAATTCGATTTCCTGAGTAAATTAGTGGACAAGTTTCATAGTATATCACCACGGTTCTTCATTACATTGCAAGACGGTGAATAATCTAGAAAGGCATCCTCTCAATCCATCGATTTATGCACTGTTATCCAATAGCCGTGGCTGGGCTGGGAGACTAAATCTCAATCGATATTGGATATCCATTACATGACTGGTGTTTACATTGACAATAAATTATCTGCAGTTGAACGTCATCCTTCATTAGATCTTTGGGTGACGAAGTATTGATCTCAGCTGGGTAGTAACGCAGTGGGAAGAGTTTAGCAACCGCGGGCTTAGTGGAACGGATACATTCACCAGTGCCGCGTGGTCCAGAAACAAGACGGGATTAGAGTATCCCTACGTGGGTTCAACACACATCAATATTATTGCTAAGGCCAAGTCGGGTTGGCTGTGGGAGCTGCACGCAATTTACCAGAAATGTAGCACTCGAAAATCTCCATCTCTGCGTGTTGTGAGTAGAGGCATCCACGGGACTAACAAGCCACAACAATATACACCCCCCCCAACTGCATCATCATTCCTATGGACTCCGGGTTGCAGTAGAGTATTGGTGTTTAATGTGAAGTTGCAGTGAAGGTGCAGATGTGTATTGGGCACATAGTATCCTAAAACAACAGGAGGTAGACGTGTTACAGTGAGACCCGCGAAGTGCTTAGTACGTGTTAACAACACTCATTCCAACCTTCAACGCCAAGTTATCCTAGCGACAATCCATTTCGGGCATCGTGGTGACTAGGTGCATGGTTATCGATTTATATTTATGTTGAAGTGTTATGAATGTAAGGCACTAGGATTGATTGCAGAGTTTTAGTTATTGGCATTATATCTCAATGTGTTGTGAAATTCTTGAATACTATCTCGATTATGCTTCTTTGGGAATCGCGCAAGCATTAGAGATTTAGTTATTATTTGTTCATGCATTTGTACTATCTTTGAGAATTTGAACCAGAGATAAATAAACCCGTACTTATCGATCTAGAACAAGATCCACTTCCAGTAGTCAAAATTTTTTGCAGTCCATTTTTATAACAGCCAGCTGAGGTTCACTACAGTGGTATCAGAGCCTTGGTCTTGCCATCCTAGAGGGATTATTATAATCAGATTTTTTCAGTTTGGTCCAACAGTAGCCATGTTAGCCAGATATGCATAGCAGGCACAGGATACCCGAATTTAGACATAACAGGGTTGAGCAGGAACAGACAGATTATTCCGTACAATTTGACATTGAGACCAATCATACAGAAAACGAGGAGTTTGTTTTGGAACAGGCTATTCCAGGGGGAAAAATGACTAATGAGGTAGATAGAGAGGCTGAGGAGACAATGAGACAGATACGAGATGGATAGGACCATATTGCTGATGTATTACACCAGCTTACAAGGGTTATCCAGCAGTTATCAGTTATAGTTAGGAGACCCACTAGCCATCACAGTACTGGAAGCAGTACAGCGGGATCACCTAGGGCAGTTAGGGCCCCCACTCGTACGTCCGATAGGCCCCTTATGCCAAACTTTGTGGATAATAATGCAGGGGAAGAGGGAGCACCACCAGAGGCCACATGCATTCTTCTAGAGAATGTGATGACCATGCATGATGAGTGGAATATGTTACCAAACCATGGCAAAGCAGGTTTGACTTTTCCACAATACACGGTTCAGAAGAGAGAGTTTGGCAGGAACCAGCAGGATAGGAGACTCAGGGGTCCGAACAGAGACTTAAAACATGCCATGAACAAGTTGACTCTCCCTACATTCAATGGTAGCGGTAGGACATCCACTAGAGCATGGATTCACAAGCTTGGTACTTTCTTGACTCTCAAACACATGTCGTAGACGGAAACAATTAAATTTGCCACTATGCATTTAGAGGGAGCTGCATATGATTGGTGGCATCACGACCTTGTCACCCAGGATCACGGATTGATTGCTTCCTATGAGATCTTCAGCACGAGATTGATCACTCGTTTTGATAGGAAAGACATAGAGGTCTACTACAAGGAGTTAGCTCAGCTAAAACAGAGTGGGTCATTGGAGCATTACATTAATGAGTTTCAGAGGATCTCCATTATGGTACCAGACATGTCAGAAAAGAGAAAGGCAATGCTATTCATTGAGGGCTTGTATGATAAATTCAAAGGGCTGATTAGAGTTCTCAAACCAGATACCTTGGATGATGCTATTAAGTTAGCTCATGATTTGGATTCACCATCCTTCATTTTACAGCCACCTAAGAAACTCTTCAAGGGATCCTCTTCATTCCAGAAAAGTAAAAATCAGAATAAGAGTGTGCCTCCTAGGCTGGATTTTGAGACTAGAAATGAGTTGAGGAGGAAGTTATGCTTTACTTGCAGGGAGCCTTCGACTCCAGATCACAGGTGCCTTGGGAAAGGCAAACTACATTATATTGAGGTAGCTTGCGAGGATGAGTATGAGCAGTGTGAGGGCAGCGATGAGGAGACTCAGGTAGAGCCATCGTCAGAAGGAAAGAAGAAGAAAGCCCCCCATGAGCAGCCCCTGGTTACTTTAGCATCCCTTTCAGGGATGCCTACATGTCACCCCTTTCGTTTGAAAGGAGTAGTTAGAGGGCAGAGGATTGTTTGCCTTTTAGATACAGGTGCTACACACAATTTTATTAGCACATGTATGGTCTCCAAGAGAAGGCTACAGGTAGATGACATTCCAGAATTTGAGGTCAAGGTGGCAGGAGGGGACTTATTGAGCTGTACAGGGAAGACTTTTATGTCATTGACTTGGACAGTTTGGATGCGATATTGGGTATGCAGTGGTTGCAGACCCTAGGGAGGTACACCATTGATCACAAGCTGAAACAATTTGAGTTTAATGCAGGGTGATCAACAGGTGATTATTAAGGCCATGCCAGATGGCAGGCCTAGATTAGTATCTACTTGCAGGATGAAGGCCATCATGAGACATAGTGACATGGAGTGGGCAGCCCAGTGCTTCATATCCTCCAAACCCACATCGGATTCAAGACAACAGGTTCATTTTGATGTTCAGAAGGTGCTTGATAAGAACAAGTGGGTTTTTGAGGACATTCTGCCAGGCATACCTCCAGACAGGGGATTTGAGCATATCATAGAGATGGAGGAGGGCGCTAAGCCCGTTATTACTACACCTTATCGTCATCCGAGGCACTATAAGGAGGAGATAGAAAATACGATAAAGGAGCTTGTAGACATGGGACACATCAGACCCAGTTGTAGTCCCTTCGCTTCTTCAGTGGTCTTAGTGAAGAAGGATGGTATTCTTCGCATGTGTATTGATTACTGTACACTGAATAAGAGGACCATTAAGAATAGGTACCCTATTCTTGGATTGATGGGCTGTTAGACGAGCTACATGGGGCAGTTTACGTTTCGAAAATAGATCTTCGATCAGGGTACCATCAGATACGTGTCTGTGAGGAGGATGTTGATAAGACGACATTCAAATGTCACTACGGGCACTACGAGTTTCTAGTGATGCCATTTGGGCTCACTAATGCACCAACCACCTTTCAGTCTTGCATGAATCATTTATTCAAGAAACAATTACGCAAAGTGTTCTGGTATTCTTTGATGACATCTTGGTCTTCAACAAGACTTGGGAGGAGCACTTGAGGCACTTGGATGAGGTTCTTAGCATCATGGAGAGTCAGTCTCTATTTGCAAAGGAATCCAAGTGTGAGTTTGGGTTGACAGAGATCCTCTATCTAGGACATGTGATAGGGGCAGATGGAGTCAAGGTCCATCAGGAGAAGATACAGGCAATCCGGGATTGGCCACCACCACGAAATGTGTCAGACTTGAGAGGGTTCCTTGGGTTATGTTCTTACTACAGGAGGTTTGTTAAGGGATTCTCTCAGACAGCAGCACCCCTCACTGATCTCACTCGGAAATGGGCTTTCAAGTGTACAGTTGAGACAGAGATAGTCTTTGATAGACTCAAGACTGTCATGAGTACTTGTCCGGTTTAGCTCTATCGAATTTCTCTCGTCCGTTTGTTTTAGAGTGTGATGCCTCAGGTAACGGAATTGGTGCAGTATTGATGCAGGACAGGCATCCCATAGCCTATGAGAGCAGAAAACTTAAGGACAACGAGAGATTGTACTCCACTTATGACAAGGAAATGCTTGCCATCATGCACGCCTTAGCTAAATTCAGGCAGTATTTGGTGGGTGGTAAGTTTACAGTTAAAACGGATCACAACAGCTTGCGGTACTTCCTGGAGCAGAAAGAGTTGAACCAGAGACAGCAGAAGTGGGTTAGTAAGATCCAGGCGTACGATTTTGACATTGAGTATGTCAAGGGCAAGAATAACATTGTGGCTGACGCACTTTCTAGGAGACCTTTAGTTGCGGCTTGTTGTGTTCTATCCGAGATTTCCGCAGATTGGAAATCCCTCTTACTGGTTGAGTATTCTAAAAATACTCAAGCATGTCATATTTTGGACAGGCAGCTTCCAGATAGCAGGTACAAGGTAATGGATGACATCATCTTCTATAAGGACATGATTTACCTAGTGCCAGATTCTAAGCTTAAAGCTAAGATATTGAGGGCTGTTCATGATGCACCCACAACAGGACATCCGGGGTTTTTTAAAACCTACAGGCAGGTTAGAGAGAGGTTCTCATGGAAGGGCCTCAAGGATGATGTCCTCCAACATGTCAGAGTATGTCAGACTTGTCAGCAGAACAAGTCTGAACACGAGCACCGAACCGGTTTACTGCAGCCCCTACCGATTCCTGCCCAAAAGTGGGAAGGTATTTCGATGGACTTCATTATTGGTTTGCCGAGAGTACAGGGCAGGGACAACATTTATGTGGTGGTGGACAGACTTACTAAGTGAAATTCTTGAATACTGTCTCGATTATGCTTCTTTGGGAATCACGCAAGCATTAGAGATTTAGTTATTATTTGTTCATGCATTTGTACTATCTTTGAGAATCTGAACCAGAGGTAAATAAACCCATACTTATCGATCTAGAACAAGATCCACTTCTAGCAGTCAAAATTTTTTGTAGTCCATTTTTATAACAGCTAGTTGAGGTTCATTACAGCGGACCGTTGATCAAGATCTAATCCTGTGGTTTGCGCGTAGTCTCTAAACAAACTCAAGGGTTAAAGAATGATTATGAGACCTCAAGATTCCTTCAGTCGCGCAATCTGGTGATGAACTTAAGTCAGGATGAAGTTAAAGTCAAGTTTGCCATGGATATATCTAAACTGTAGATGCTATGTTGATCTAATGATGTGCGCGTGATCTCTAAATAGATCCAGGGTTAGTCAAAGTGTTCTGCGACTTAGAGATCACACATTCGCGCAATCTCCAGATAAGCCAGAGTTAAAGTGCAGGTTAAGGATTAGTTAAGGACCAAGGATGAAGATAAATTAAAATGCAGACAAGTTTGAAAAGATCTGACGGATAGCGTAAAGCCTCAAGATAAAGTTGCACAAGATCTACTCATTAAGGCATTGCGCTGTGCTGCCACGTGTCTAATTTGATTTTGAGCCCGGGTAACCTAAAGAGGATTAGCTGCCATGTTTTAAAGTTTAATGGAGATTCAATCTCGACCATCCAAATTGTTGTCCGCGCCACCTGTGATCGTTATAACTATAATTTGAATATTTAAATCTTTGAATCAGAGGGTTTCATGGCGACTGACTAATATTTGATCTCAGAGTTATAAATGCAGCGATCTGATCTTATGAATCGATTCTGAACAGCTGTTGAAGACCAGAGGAAAAGAAATCTGATATGCCGAGGATGCATTTATGTCCAGACTTGACAGAAAAAGGTTTTATATCAGAGGATAAATGCATTTAGCGGCGCCTGGTGAGCTACTTTCAGTGTCACGCTTGGGAATTTTTCGACCTCAGGGTATTGCGCTCACATCCATGGATTAGGGCAAATTGATTCCAGATCAGATTTGCATAGATTGAAGAAAGATAGGGTTTCAACTTGGCAATCAAAATTAAATGCTTGACATGATTGGTTATAAACCCAAAACCCTAAATGGTCCGAAGCTTGTAGCATTCTTGTGCCTATAAAAGAATATTCAAGACCATTTAGTAAGAGATGGAATTTTATGCCACAAGACTTGTAAGCTATGCATATTAAATTAAGACTATCAGTGGTCGTCTTCTGGCTCTGATTTTCATGTTTTGATGTCTTATCAATAATATTTGTCTGTATTTCCTTGCATTTTGTGAAATTCTTATTGAATTGTAATGTCTTCAGTTTGGTCTCTTGTACTCATTTGGGTTGATTGTTAAGGACTTTCAATCCATCACTCTGTAAGGCAGAGAGTCTAATTGCTTTAGGCTTTCTTTTAGAGAGAATTAAACATCCTTAGACAATTTCAGTGAGTAAAGGATTGAGGTGAATTGGATGATTACATCTGCTTCTAGGAAGTGTGAATTGAGTGTGTAAGGCATAGTCAAGTTCAGTGATCATTTGCAGGATTTATATTTTGGTGAATGTTATTGTTGAGTCTTTGCATTTAAAGTGACTCCATACCCACTGGATAGGGCACTGATCTGATATGTTAGATTTGTGGTTCTCATCCAATTTTATAAAAAATGTTACAATTTACTGGTTTTATACTACATCCACCATTCCCGTCTGCTTATAAAGTTGTTATAGTTTGAAAGGCAGAAGATAGGTAATACCCACCTGAGTTTGTGGAGCTCAAAGTGTAGAAGGTTTTAGGACCTTGTTGAACGTTGCTTCTTTTTCTTGTTGAATCAGTGCATGGGTTTATAGAGGAACATACCTGAGCAGCAGGTATACCAAGATCAACAATAAAAGGAACCAACATGCTCAAACAAGAAGGATTGATGGTATGTTGATAGTGGTTACTCACGACACATGACAGGTGACCAAAGAAAATTCATCTCTCTTGAAAAAGCAAATGAAGGAACGGTAAGATTGGGCAATAATTCAAAACGAGAGATAAAAGGTTAAGGAACACTTGTCTAGATCATGGAAATACAAAAGCAAAGGATGTGTTATATGTTAAAGGGCTAAAAGAAAATTTGCTAAGTGCAAGTCAGCTTTGTGATCAAGTTCATAACTTAACATTTCACACTAAAGGTTGTGAAATTAAAATGGATATAAAAATGATAGTGTAATGTCCCCAATTTTAGCAGGGTCATTGAATGGATGGTGCCAGATCATTATCGCGATCCTCGTGGTCTGGCGAGGTGTTTAGAGGGTCATTGGTGTGAACTTACTATTTATAGTTAGTCAATGGATAGTTCCGATGAGTTAGAGGAGTTGAATGATGCTCTCAGTTTTCATTTCTGGCTTCCGATTTGGGCTCCAAGAATCTTGGAGAGACTGTCTATTTTTAGTAAGTCACCCCGTCAGGTTCGTTCATCATCTTTTTATCATCAGGATCACTCCAGTGTAGACAGATTTCGATTCTGATGCTTCTTCAATTGTTTTCGCAAGACGGGTGAATTATTATTATTATTTAATTAAATTTGCTAAGGTTGCCATTATTGTTGGTATTATATGTTGGGCACCTTAGTGTTATAGCTCGTCGGAACCGGGATGAAAAGTTTTAAATCTTGGGCACAAGAAACAGGGACCTTGCGTGTCATAATTTCATGATATTGATGAAAAGGTCATTTTTGGAGCCAAATGAGTTAATAAATTATATTACTCAATATGTGCCTAAGTATAAAAGTGCTTCAAGTAAAAAGTGTGTGAGAGAAGACACTTTTTAATTATAAAAGCAATAGGCAAGGCATTCATTCACTATCAATTGATTATATTATATTTGGTTTGTTTTCTCTGAGAAGTTCTGATCTGTGCCCTTGCTGAAGTATAAGGGTCAAATTGGCTTCTAGAAGACTGATTATTCTGAAGTTAATATTTATTGGTTGCTGAAGTATAACCAAGATCTCTTCCTTCACTCTGTTGCCTGTAACTGGAGGTAGAAAGTAATTTTGAAGCTAGACGTTACTGTCTGTTGCAATCTGATAAAATTTGGATACCAAAGTGGTGGTGAAGAGGACAAGGGTTTGGAATCGAATGTTTGCAGAAGAGTTGTAAATTCTTCATCGCATTGGCACTT
>MU220517.1:508929-519782 GCA_018584345.1 Thuja plicata | reverse complement strand
TGGCAGTTAGTAACACATGTTATTTCTCTCCTGCAAACATTGTATGAAAACATTATTATTGAAGCAAATGACATGAATAAAAACAAACACTTACAAATTCATCAAAGATTGGCGAATTGGCAATAGCGTTACATTTTGGACCAAGTTGGGTTCATTACAGATAGCTAATGCCTATAGAACATCAAACAATTTGTACATTTTAAAGGAGATGAATGATGAAAGCCTATTTAGTACAAGAAGATGAAAATTGGTTGTGGCATAAGAGATTGGGGCATATAAACTTTGATAATATTCTCAAAATTAGTCATAAAGGAGCTATGAGGGAAATACCAAGGTTGTCAAAACCTACAAATACCATTTGCAAGCAATGCCAACTAGGGAAGCAAGCAAGAAGCACATTCAAAACAACGGAGTACTCTACATCAAATCCACTTGAACTCATACATTCAGATCTTTGTGGACCAACTAGGACAAAGAGCCTACAAGGAGAAATATATTTCATGTTGTTGATTAATGAATACTCCAGGATGACTTGGGTAGTCTTTTTGAAGGAGAAATCAGAAGCTCTTGACAAGTTCAAAGCTTTCAAGGAGTTAGTTGAAAATGAAGTGGATGCAAAATTAAAATGCCTTAGAATAGATAGAGGAGGAGAATTCACCTCCCATGAATTCAATGAATATTATGAAAAGAATGGTATAAAGAGACAATTTTCAGCACTAAGAACACCCCAACAAAATGGGGTTGTAGAAAGGAAAAATAGAACCGTCAAAGAAATGACAAGGGCTATGCTAAATGAATCAAAGATGGCTGATACCTTTTGGAAAGAGGTAGTTCACACAACAATTTACATTTTGAACAATGCACAAATAAGGGTGAATAATGACAAGACACCTTATGAGTTATGGAAAGAAAGACCTGCAATAGTCAAGCACTTCATAGTTTTTGGAAGCACGTGTTATATTAGAAGGGATGAAGATGACTTGGGTAAATTTGATGGTAGAGCAGATGAGGGAATTTTCCTTGGATACTCCTCAAAAAGTAAAGCATATAGATGTTACAACAAAAGACTTCATAAGATTGAGAGTGCAAACGTAAGAATTGATGAAGGAAAGCAATTTGAAAGGATAGGAGAAGAAAGTTTTGAAATACCAAATACATGTGAAGAAGAAGAAGAACTAGAACAAGGAAGTTCCAAAACTCCCTTAAAGGCAACATCCAAAACTCCTTCAAAATGACCAGCAAAGACTCAATTGAAATTTGTCCAAAGAGACCATCCCGAAGACTTGGTAATTGGAGACCTAGGAAAAGAAGTTCAAACGAGGAGACTTGCTAACACCATAGAGCATGCACATTTTTGCTTTTTTTCCAAGATAAAATCAAAGAAATTCAATGAAGCAAGAGAAGACAAGCATTGGGTAAAAGGAATGGAGGAAGAATTGGACCAAATTGATAAGAATAACACTTGGGAAATTGTTCCAAGAACCAAAGATAAGAACGTTATTGGAACAAAGTGGGTATTTCGAAACAAGATGGATGAAAATTGAGAAATCAAAAGGAACAAAGCAAGGCTTGTTGCAAAGGCTATGCTCATGTAGTAGTGGATTTTGAAGAGACATTTGCCCCAGTTGCAAGATTGGAAGCAATCAAGATGTTTCTAGCATTTGCAAGTTCTAAAGGATTCAAGGCCTACCAAATGGATGTAAAATCAGTTTTCCTAAATGGAGACTTGGAAGAAGAGGTGTATATTGAACAACCCGAGGGATTTATACTGTCATAGAAGAAAGATCAACGATGCAGACTCAAGAAAACATTCTATGGGCTCTAACAAACCCCAATAGCATGGTACTCCAGATTGGTTAAGTATCTTCAAGACCAAGGCTTCAAAAGAGGAGTGGTAGATAGTGACCTATACATCAAATCAAAAGGTAACAATCTTTTAGTAGTGGTAGTATATGTGGATGATGTATTTTTGGTGGAGGTATTGAAAAAATGTGTAAAGAATTTGCTATGAATATGCAACAAGAGTTTGAAATGTCCATGCTTGGTGAGTTATCCTTCTTCCTTCGATTGCAAATTGAGCAATCAGGGAATTTTCATATCCCAAACCTAATATATTAGAGAAAAGTTGAGGAAATTTGGAATGGAAGGTTGCAATCCAGTTAGCACTCCCATGGTTACAGGTTGCAAGCTTAGTAAAAAGGATTAATCTCCCATTGCAAATCAAGCTCAATATGGATCTATGATTGGAAGCCTATTGTATGTAACAACCACAAGGCCTGATATCATGCAAGCAGCTGGATTAGTAGCACGATTTCAAGCAACACCAAAAGAAACTCATGTTCTAGCAGTTAAGAGAATATTTAAGTATTTAAAAGGAACTATGGTGTTAGGAACCTGTGTGTTCCTTCTGTTTATTTTGTTAGTGTAGTGTTGTTGGACGCATATGCTTTGTAAGTCGTCCCGTGAGTATATTCTATTATCCCACATGCATAGGTAGTAATACTTTTCTAGATTGTACTTAGTATATAAGTGTGTATTGAGCCCTTTGATGGTACCTACGAATTTATTGTATTGAGCTTGCTCAAAGGAGGTTACCCCCTCCAAGTGGCCCACGATCAATAGATTCACTCTGAGTTTTACTATTGCTCTATATTTCTGTTATTTCGTGCATGTTCATCGTATTGCTGCAGGAGGTTCGTCTCATCTGGTATCAGAGCACTTTCTTGGGCTCGTTGGGTGGAAATTCTGTCAAATTTTTTTTTCTGTCATGGCCTTCAGGTTCATTTTTTTGCATTTGGGTTTATTTCAAATTACAACATTTCTTGTTATTGCAGTACTTCATTTCAGTTGTTAGTATCTGAGTGATTTTCCCTGAGTCGATTGTTTCAAAAAGATTTTTTTTTTTTTTTTCCGTTTTTTAGCCATAGCTTCCTTGCTTTCTTCCCGTTTCCTCTCAAAGTTCCCCAGAACCCCCGAAATACCATTCCGCATACTTCCTTCCTTGAAGACCCTACCCCAAATTCCACATCAAAGCCCTAAATCCCTCATTTATCTAATTTTAGGGTTTGCCCTAACTTTTTCGCTTCTCAGCCAATCACCACCAAATCTGGCCACAAGGTTCATTTCTTAATTTTGCTCCTTTGTCCCTCTTGGACCGCTTGTCCCATTTCGCCTCCCCACCCCTGAAACCCTCATTTTTATTTTTCCCTTTTCATCAGGAAGTGTCCAACCACTCGTCAAACCCCCATTAACCATCTACATTTTGCCCAAATCCAAGTTTGCCCTAACTGAAAAAGTTTTTGTTTCTATTGTTCTACCCATTTAAAAAAAAAATCCTGCTATATGGTTGTCACCCGTACAGGAGCAAAAATCATGGAGGAGGAACTTGCATCCCTCAAGACCAAACTTCAAGATATGGATGACAAATTTCTCGGTCTCACTCTTCAGCATTCAGCCATGAACCAAAATTTTCATGGACCGAAGCTTGACTTTCCTCGCTTCGATGGTGCTGATCCGACTGGATGAATTTACCGGGCAAAGCAGTATTTCAGCTTGCATAATACTCTGGATATCAACAAAGTCCCGCTTGCATCTTTTCATTTGGAACATGAAGCTCTTCAATGGTTTCGTTGGTACATCAAGGCTAATGAAGACCCAACATGGACAGAATTGTGCACCCTCCTTTTGCAGCGCTTTGGCCCTAGTGCTTTTGATGACTTCACAGGAGCACTCACTAAACTTCGCCAAACAGGCACAGTAAGAGAATACCAGACAAAGTTTGAAAAATTAGCTAATCACACAGAGCGATTGTTTGATGAATTCTTCTACAGTTGTTTTGTCAGTGGTCTGAAGGATGCACTTCGATCTGAAGTAAAAATGTTTCGGCCCAATACAATGATGGAAGCCCTTGGGTTGGCTAAGTTAGTAGAGGACAAGATTAGTGCTCTACAACGTTCCAGATCCAATTTTGTTCCATTCCGAAATACGGGTTCTCCACACCCTCAAGTCACGCCAGCTCCCAGAACTACTATCAAGCACTTGTTTGAAACAGAGATGCGGGCCCGGCGAGAAAAAGGGCTTTGTTATAATTGTGATGAGAAATGGGGCCATAGATGTGTTCAGCAAAAACTTTATCTCTTGGATGTGGATTCTCCACCTGAACTGGAAGAGTATGTAGATGCTCACGAAACAGTAGATGATGAGGTTGAGCCTCAACAACCGCTTGCTGAACCTCCTTCGCCAGAAGCCCAACCAGAGATATCTGTCCATGCTTTGGCAGGAGTCACTACTCCACAAACCATGCGGGTCCAGGGTTTCTTCAAGAAGATCCCTCTTACTATACTCATTGATTCTGGTAGAACTCATAACTTCATTGATCCCCGAATAGCCAAACAGGCTGATTGCTTTGTCCATCCCTGCTCTAGCTTTGAAGTCATGATTGCCAATGGGGGCACTTTACCTTGCAAAGGGAAATGTCGCAATGTGCGTCTCTCTATTGGAGATTACAACCTGCGCTCTGACATGTTTTCCTTGCCCTTAGGTGGATGTGATGTGGTTTTGGGCACCCAATGGTTACGCACTCTTGGCCCTATTCTATGGGATTTTGCTGAACTTTGGATGCAGTTTTCAGCCAATGGGCAACAACACACTTTGAAAGGCTAACAGCCGAGGTCTCTCAGCATCATCAGTTCACATCGTATGGAAAAGCTTCTTAAGAAGAATTCACATGGTGTCATCGCTCAGCTCCATTCCATTCAGATGCAGCCATCAGTGGTCTCTAGTACTCCTGCAGATCTACAACAAATTTTGGATAAGTATTCAGGTGTATTTGCTGAACCTGTGGGATTGCCCCCTTCTCGCCCAGAGGACCACCATATTCAGCTCCTTCTTGGCAGCGTTCCGCCCAACATCAGGCCCTACCGCTACCCATTTCATTAGAAGACCGAAATCGAGATGCTCGTTCGTGACTTACTGAAGCAAGGTATTATTCGCACTAGTACCAGTTCCTTTTCTTCTCCAATTCTGCTTGTCCGCAAAAAAGATGGGTCCTGGCGACTCTGCATTGATTTTCGAGCACTTAATCATCTCACCATAAAGGATAAGTTTCCCATTCCGGTTGTTGATGAACTTCTTGATGAGCTTCATGGTGCTCGTTTTTTCTCCAAGTTTGATCTTCGTTCTGGGTATCATCAAATTAGGGTTAATGAGGAGGATATCCCTAAAACAGTCTTCCGCACACATGATGGTCACTATGAATTTTTAGTCATGCCCTTTGGCCTCACTAATGCTCCTCCAACATTTTAGGCAGTGATGAATAAAATATTTCAGCCATACCTCCGAAAATTCATTCTGGTCTTCTTCGATGATATCCTCATCTATAGCAAAACCTGGACTGAGCATCTCCATCATCTGGAGCTCGTAATGCAACTTCTCTCTGATCATCAACTTTGTGCGAAACAGTCTAAATGTGTGTTTGGCCAGTAGGAAGTGGAGTATCTCGGGCATATTGTTGCACACCAAGGGGTTCGGGTGGATCCTACAAAAATTGATGCCATGAAAAATTGGCCGCATCCTCAAACTCTTAAGAGCCTTCGGGGTTTTTTGGGGCTGACTGGCTATTACCACAAGTTTGTCAAGAATTACGGGAAGATTGCAGTACCATTGACAGCTATGTTAAAAAATGATGCTTTTAATTGGTCCCATGTTGCTGAGAATGCGTTTGAACAACTGAAACAAGATATGTGCAGTACACCTGTTCTCGCTATGCCAGATTTTTCCAAGCTCTTCACTATTGAGAGTGACGCTTGCGGCAATGGCCTGGGTGCTGTTCTCCTTCAAGCTGACCATCCTATTGCATTCACTAGCAAAGCCCTTTTTGGTAAGAATTTAGCCCTATCTACATACGAAAAAGAAATGATGGCTATTTTGCATGCTGTACAGAAGTGGCAGCCATACCTCCTAGGGAGTCATTTTTGCATCAAAACCGATCACCAAAGTCTAAAATACTTCCTGGAACAACGAGTATCCTCCCTTGCACAACAGAAATGGGTCAGCAAACTCATGGGGTATGATTATGAGATCACCTACAAGAAGGGTAAGGACAATATTGTGGTAGATGCTCTTTCTCGCACATTTGATGATCAAGCTTCCCTTTCAGCTATTTCTATGCCAATTCCCAATTGGTTAGAATCTGTTCAGCAGGGCTATGTTAGTGACTCTTCTTTATCTCAAATCATTCACCAGTTGGCCAATAATCCTTCTGCTGTACCACATTACTCTTGGGATGGTGCTTCTCTCCGATATAAGGGCCGTCTAGTGCTTCCTTAGAATCCAAATCTGCAACAGTCTGTCTTTTATGAACTCCACGCCTCTCCTTCGGCAGGGCACTCTGGGTTCCTCAAAACTTATGAGCGGGCAAGGCGGAACTTCTTTTGGAAAGGAATGAAACAGATGATTCAAAAAATGGTGGTTGAATGTGATACCTGCCAACGCCACAAGGGTGAAACGACCCTCCTTCCTGAATTGCTGGAACCCTTGCCCATCCCTACACGGATTTGGACTGATATTTCTATGGATTTCATTGAAGGGCTTCCTAAATTAGGCAGCAAGACAATGATCTTGATTGTGGTTGATCGTCTCTCCAAATATAGTCATTTTTGTGCCCTTAGCCACCCCTATACTGCCTCCTCAGTTGCACAAATCTTCATGGACCAGATCTTCCGCCTTCATGGCCTCCCTTCTTCCATTGTCTCAGATCGCGATGCAGCTTTTACCAGTCATTTTTGGATTGAATTGTTTCAGCAATCTGGCACCAAACTGAAGATGAGTTCGGGTAATCACCCACAAACCGATGGTTAGACTGAAATTGTCAACAAATGCTTGGAAACTTATCTTCGCTGCTTCACTTCCGAACAACAACATTAGTGGGCCAAGTGGCTTCCTCTTGCTGAATGGTGGTACAATACCTCTTACCACATTGCATCTAAAATGACTCCATATGAAGCAGTCTATGGTTAGGCACCTCCAGTGCTCCTTCCCTACACTCCCAGCAGCTCACCAGTCCAGGCAGTTGACACAGTTCTCTGCATCAGGGATCAGATTCTTCGCACCTTACAGGATAATCTTCACATGGCCCGAAATCGAATGAAACAGTAGGCAGATCAACACCGTTCTGAGCACTCGTTTGAAGTTGGGGATATGGTTTTTCTTCGTCTACAACCATATAAGCAATCCTCCCTGAAGCTTATAGGGCGTCATAAGCTGGCCCCAAAATTTTATGGGCCATATAAGGTTTTGTAGAAGATTGGTTTAGTTGCTTATAAACTGGAACTTCCTCCTTCCTGCATTCATCCAGTATTTCACGTTTCTTGTCTCAAGCAAGTTCTTGGCACCAACGTCAAAGCACAAACTACTCTACCTGAAATGGATAAAGAAGGATCCATTATCTTGGAGCCTGAGGCAATCCTTGACCTGCGCACTCGTCAACTTTGCTCTCACACCATCTCTGAGGTCCTAATTCAGTGGCACGGAATGCAACCAGAGGATGCTACATGGGAACCCCTTCTTCAGATTCAACAACAATTTCCACACCTTAAGCTTTGAGTACAAAGCTTTTTTCTAAGAGAGGGGATGTTAGGAACCTGTGTGTTCCTTCTGTTTATTTTGTTAGTGTAGTGTTGTTGGACGCATATGCTTTGTAAGTTGTCCCGTGAGTATATTCTATTATCCCGCATAGGTAGTAATACTTTTCTAGATTGTACTTAGTATATAAGTGTGTATTGAGCCCTTGATGGTACCGACGAATTTATTGTATTGAGCTTGCTCAAAGGAGGTTACCCCCTCGAAGTGGCCAGCGATCAATAGATTCACTCTGAGTTTTACTATTGCTCTATATTTCTGTTATTTCGTGCATGTTCATCGTATTGCTGCAGGAGGTTCCTCTCATATGAACCTTGGATTATGGTATCCAAGAGGAAAAGATTTTACTCTTACAACCTACACAGATTCAAATTGGGCAGTTGATATTGATGATAAAAGTACAAGCGGAGGAGCATTCTTCCTTGGTAACAACCTAGAGTCGTGGTTAAGCAAGAAACAAGCTTCAGTAACTCTATCCACTGCAGAGTCTGAGTACATTGCAGCAGTAACTTGTTGTACACTAGTGTTATGGATGAAGCAAACCCTAAAAGGTATCGAGATATGCACTCCTAGACGAAGCATATATCAATCAAATGTCACTTCCTAAGAGAGCAAGTACTTGAACAACAAATAAAATTGGAATACATTACAACCAAGGAGCAAATAGAAGATATCTTCACAAAGGCCCTTCCAAAGGAGAGATTTGAGTACCTGAGGGAGAAATTGGGAGCAATATCACTCTCATCCATTCACTAAAAGCTTCATGAGAAGCATAAATTCAGGGGGAGTTAGTCTCTTAGCCCCGAAGACACCTTGCCATTGATGTCAAAGGGGGAGAGATTGGAGAAAGAGGGAGTAGTGAACTAAGGGGAGCCTTGCACAATCAAGACCACATTTTAAGAGGTGGTCATCAATGGCAAAGAGGGAGATTGTTGGAAATATTGTCATTGATGTCAAGCAACTGCATTAGATTATCATCTCAAGCCATTAAAGGAGTGTTAACAAAGGTTGAAATGATGATTGAAATTACAAAGCTTCAAGATACATTGAAGATATTAATGTCTATAAATAGTAATTCATACAATGCCATCAGCAATATGAGTAAAGAAGCATCGATGTATGTGTGTGATCTTGACTTCAATATGTGTTAAAAACTTTATGAGCAGGTCCTTGATATAGTTCATGTATATATTTAAGTTGGAAAGAGATAGAAACAACATATGTTGGAAAGAGATAAAGACTATGGACTGTCCATCCCACACAAACGGCATGCCAAAAATAGTAAATAGTAACAACGAATCAAAGTAAGCCACTTGAACAAAAGTAGTAACAACAAATGAAAGTAAGCAATCATAACAAGTAATACGATCATCAAGCATAATAGAATCTATTACGAGAATACACGACAACATAAAGACAAAGCTCGTTGACAAATACGTATGGAGAAGAAGCACCGCTAGACTCGAATGTTTCCAAACCCGTATGAAAATAAATTTGGCCAATGGTTACTATTGATATTATAAACAAATACATGTGCGGTGATTTGGTTACTTATGACAAGTGGCGTTGTATGTATAAATAGAGGAATTGAGTATGAGAAACATCATATGCAACGATCATGTATTTTACAAAGCAAGATCTTTGTCCAAGGTTCTACTGTGCAACATTTGTTCAAGCTTCCGAGGAGACTGGGATGTGTGAAGACTTGATCCTTCATTTTGTTATCCCTCGATGATTGATATCAAGGAGTCACCTAAAGTTTCAAGAACAATATAAATTAAATGAAACGAAAGAAGCTATCACGTCATTCAAGCAACACGCTAATAAAAGAATTTCGATTAGGTTTGAGATAATTATTATCAATAATTATAAAATTAAAGGAAGGTTAAGACCCCTTCAAACTAAAGAGTGCGGCACTTGAGAAAATGACATATATATATGTAAATAAATTTTTAAATTGTAAGTGAATAAGAAAAGAAAACTAAAAGGAGTGTGAAAATTGTGTACAATTATATCAAGTAAATCTGATGTACACACAGTTATAAAGAGACAAGTGTTGCAGCAGTGGAAAGTGTGCTTAATGTGAAAAAAAATAAAATATATTCAGATATATCAATCATATATATATATGTATGTATGTATCAGAATGTATATATTTAAATTGTTGAGAGAAATAGCATCCATCATTAGTCGAGACAACAATAGTGTCAAGGTGGAGTTTCAAATTTAAGCGAAGTTGGTGCTTTGCTTCTAGTAGGTTGGTGCCTACAGATTGTGGGAGTTGGAGCTTCAAGTGAGTTGGTGCTCATAAACTTAGGGGTTGGTGCCTACAACCATTGTCAAAGAATTATATAAAAGCAATTATTTGCCGTGGTTTTCTCCCGCATTGGGTTTCCATGTAAAATATTGTGTTATTGTGTTCTCATGTTCATAATTGTTAAATTCAGTAATTGATGCTATTGTGATGGTTAATGTTTAAATCATTAAAAATAGTTATTATACTGATTCACCCCCCCTCTCAGTATAATCGTGTGCTCTTCATCGCTAACTCCATACTTCTTGCCTTCTGTTGGTTCCCAAAACCGCAGATTGGAAATCCTAGAGCCTGCCAACTCTCCAATAGAATTCCAAATCAATTCTGGCCAACGAACGGGAATACTTCAAACTCCCCTGCACTTTAGGCTTCGCTACACCTAGGCGAGTAAACCTTTACTTCAAACTTGATCACCTGGTTCGAAGCTCTTCTATAGCGAATTTAAGCTGGTGAGTTCCCCGGTTGGCAAAATCCTTGAACTCGATCAAAATAAAGTTGAACACTGAATGTTTGAAAATGTTGTGTAATGATTAATGAGGTTTGTAGGAAGGAATTGATAGATTTTCTGACTTCATATATAAACCCAATACTTCAACAATAAAAAGACCAGTGCCTTTTCTTATTCAGGCGATAGAATCAACTTCAATGAAAGTTTACGTACAACTTTATAATGCTCAACACATTTATATTGCTAATCAATTAAATAATCAAGACGCGACAAATCAAATATTTATGCAATCCTAAATTATTCCAAATTGAATTTAGGATGCTATATGACCGTATCCACTTATCCGATATTTAAATTGCACATAGTATTAAAAAATAATAATTATAAAGGACGGTTCATCAATAGTTTAATTCTCTATGCCTTTAGTAAATAACAAAGGATGTTTTATTTTAT
>MU220517.1:485289-499703 GCA_018584345.1 Thuja plicata | reverse complement strand
TAATGCAGAGTTTAACCGATAATAACTTGGCACGTTAAACATATTACAGACGCACGATATTTATCGTGGCTGTAATAATATTACAGTCCACGATAGTATCGTGCACTGTAATGTGTTTACAGTGCCATGATACTTATCGTGTCACTGTACTCACATTACAGTGCACGATATATATCGTGACTGTAATTTCTGTGCGAACAGTTCTGCAGTAAAAACGCTCGGTTTAATATGACAATTTATATATATATATATATATCTGAGTATGTATATTAGATATACTTCTTTGCATAATTCATATATATGGATTCACATTAATATATATTATATCTTTAATTTAATATATATTATATCTTTAATTTAATATATATATTCTATATCCAATTATTATATTATATATATATATATATATTATGATTGTCTCATCGTTTATTTAAACACGAACGAACAATACTTTAACATGAATTCTCTATATAAGGGAGGGATTTCATTTCAGTTCTCACACCACAAGTCGAAGAATTCAAGGCAAGGGCATGAAGTTTTTGAGAAATAGAAGCAATTTGAAGCAAATTTTATAGTCAAGAGGTTTTCTTCTTGAAAGTTCAAAATCATTCCAAGTCTGGAATGAGAAATGTTGAAGTGTTTTGTATGGTAGATTTTAAATTTCTGGACGCCATTCTTATGTTAATTATTTTTGTCTTGCAGGAAGTAGATGGCAGAATCCAGAGGATTAGGCTTGTCAAGGTAGATTCTCATCTAGATGGAGCTCAAGAGATTTCTTCTAGAATCGAAGATTGTATCAAATGGAAGGAAATTAGCAACACCAACTTAGGAGGTCTCAACTTGGATAAATTCAATAGAAGAATGTATGGCCATAAAGAATATTCCCAATTGTTCTTGGCCAAGAAGATGACCAGAAGTGGAGTTGTGGCGGTAGCTGATTTCTTTCTTGCTATCCAGCGCCCATAGTTAATTGTGGAATGTGCAAAGAATTATAATTCAAAGCAAAGGGTAGTTTGGGCTCCAGATGACAAGTTGTAGAACTTTACTCCAGAAGCAATTGTTGAGGCTTTTGGAATACCAACTTATCAATCCATGGTGTACAAGACGAAGGAGAGGTCACTAAGAGTCTATAATGTTGGGGCTGATGGCTATGCAAAAGCCATCAATCGCAAATGGTTGTAGAAGTCCAAGCCCCATCATTCCAAAATGTCCAAGCAGCTTGTCGGGATGGACTTCAAACAAGAGTATAACGACCTTGTGATTTTACTAGGGAGAATCATGGGATGTCTAAAGTCATGCTTCTTCGAGCCATGGATGTTCTATTTCATTGAAGAGGTAACAAACGGAGTCAAGGCTATGGATTGGTCAAGAATAAACAATGACAACGTGGATGAACAATTCAGGAATTTGGAGAAATCGAGGTCTTTTTATATGAGCTCCTATGTTGTATACATGTTAGCAAGGATAACCAGATATGAAGGATTGAGATGCAGGGGACCCATAGGATGTGGTCCAAACCAACTAAAGGTGCATGAATGCTATCTTCAACTGCACCTTTATGATAGGGTTAATTATCTAAGAGCCAATGACTCCTTTTCTATGCATAATGTCAGATCTCTTCAGGGCGGTTTTCACACAAGATTGTCACAGGAATTAATGAAGTTGGTGGAAAAGTACGGTTCTTGGTTCTTCCAATTCCTAACATTCTATTATATTAGACTGTAAGGGTTCTCTTCTCAGCCCTACAAGCTTCCAAGTTATCCAACTAATAAGATGGTGTTGCTGGAGGTGACAAGGTAGTTGACATCATATGATAAAATCCAAAAGAAGAAGATGCAAGGTGGAATTGAATTCCCAATCATCATGGGAATTTCTGATGAAGTGTGCCCATCACTGATAGCGGTAGAAAAGTTAGCAAAGGAGTTACAATTCTATCATCTACCATTTCATACAACGACGTCAGACTTTGATCCATATAATAGAATAAGAATGGTGGCTGGTATAAAGTACAGACATAAGATGCATCTTGAAGACTATTGGGCCAATGCTAAGGATGATTACGAAGTAAGGAGGAGAATGTATTCCAGAATACCACTTAGAATGATTAGAATATGTAGAATCCTCCTAGTGCCAGATCAAGTGGAAAATGATTTGAATGTGGTTCAACTTGAGTTCGAAAAGAGAGAAATAAGTCCATCCAGCCACCTAATTGGAAAGGGCCTAAAGAGATAGACGTAGTTATGTTATCCAGGCCAATCACAAAGTTCACAAGGCGGTGGGTTGAATGTTAGGTTAGCAGATTGAAGAGGAAGAATGTCCTTCTAACTTATGACTTGATGGGAGATCAAGAGCCACAGGATGGTAGACTAGGAGAATCATCTGAGGCAAGACCAGAAGAAGAAGAAAATCTGCCAAAGAAGGCAACACCTGGAAAAGGAAAGAATATTGTTTAGGATGTGTAGCCAAGGAAAAGGCCAACTGTCCCAAACGAAAAGCCTCTGTGGTATCCCCAATGTTCTGAAATCGGTAATAATTCTAAATAAGTTTGACAAGGATTGGCAACCTTGTCCTCTGTGCATAATCTGTGTCATGGAAGCGAAGCAATAAAGTTTGTGATGATTGATGAGCTTGACAATCACCACGCCATCCATCCACCATGTAGCCAACATGATTAGGATGCCATTTATGAGTGACCCTAAAGATCACTTATATATTTCACCATAGTATATTGACTATATGAGAGACTGATGGCTTGATGACCGGTTAAAGCCACCCATCATCTTGTAATCACCTTCATATTATGCATTTCATTTAGAGTCATTGATTATCATAGCTGCATCCACATATTATGCATACATATCTCCATGATAGACAACATCATGACTACATCCTGTCATGCATATATCCACAATAGTCAGTATCACACTATCATGCATATATTCGTAATAGAAGACATCATATTGTCATACTCAAATTCATAATAGATCGACATCATATTGTCTTCTACATATTCGTAAATCATACTGTAATACATGTAATCACACCTACATACATATCACAACCTAGTGCCATGCCATTTGCATATTATCACATCACATTTGCATTGCCATTGCATATTATTGCATCACATCTGCATTGCCATTGCATATTATCGCATCATATTTGCATTACCATTATACGCCTACATGTTATCACATAAATCACATTTGCATTACCATGTTATCACAAAAATCGCATCACCTTTGCAATTATCGGTTCTCAACATATACCAAAGAGTAATAGTCGTTTATGGCTTGATTAGTATGATAATCGGTTAGGAATTGATTACCATAATAATCATTCCATGATTATTATGGTAATAAATCGATTAAGGGAGGCGTCATTTCACACCCGCCTCTTCCCCTTAAATCCCACATATTATGATAATCATTTCATTCGATCAAGGTATCATTGGAAATAGAATTTATTATTCGAGATCTTGTAAGGATTGCTCTGTACAAGAGCGCATTTCTTGTCGACATTCATTTTTGGGGCGAGCATATAAAAACATAGTCAAGAAACGACATGCTAGTGCATATTGTTAGCGACATATCAGACACAAAATTATCGACATTATTCAGAGCATATATCAATTGACATATCAGAGACGACCTGCATATAGTTGCATATTATTAATCACAGATCAAACACACCAGTCAGTACGTGGTTACTGAGATTAATCTCACTCATCACATATTTTTCTTGTTATATCAGAAACATCAAGTTCATCATTTGTATATTGATTGTTCACACAATCACTATATAATAATTGCCTTGTTTATAAGATAGAGTTATATTTGTTCATATTGTGTATGCATTTGGAATTAAGCTTCAATTATTCATATTTAGCCAGGAGTTAAGAATTTGTTTTATCTCCATTACTTGATTTCATAAAGGATTGTGGAGAATCCTGTAGTGTTCCTTAATATAGAAAAAAGGGACGTTAGCCTCTGCAGAAAAGACAAAGGCCAGAGGTGACACCATCATCCTTGAGTATTTCCTCAAGTGTGCAGGAAGTGGACCTCTTCACAAATGAAAGAAGTGGTCCTAGCTCAAGAAGAGGGTTACAAGATGATGAGCATATAACTCTAAAAGCACTAGATAGGTAGAGTATCAACATTTTCAATGACTTTGCCCAACAGAGGAATGAAGAGAAAGGACCTTCTGTAGAAATAGGTCTTCAATTTTAGGAACACCTTGAGACTATGTTAGCTGAGAGTTAGGAGAGCCATAAATTTGCATTCCACATGAAGAGATTCACGAAGAGACAATGCAGGAGCAGGAACAAATACAAATGTATGATCAACATTCAACCACCTTGTCATGTTTGAAGGAAAGGAAACAGAAGGATCTTGAGGAGGAAATCGATCCTGCACTAGAATTTCAAGAACTTCTAAGTCATATAAAGCAACCAGTAGAGGAAGGCAAGGAAAAGAAGTTCTCCAAAGTCATTAGGGATGAGTTAGGATCTAGAGTTCTGCATGTAGCAATACCAAAGGTTGACAAAGCCAAAGGCAAGATTACTCCAGAGGAATATAATGTGACAACAATTGATTTGGGGCATGCAACCAAGGCACAGGTGATGGAGGAATTTGACGATTCCACTCAGGCACTCAAAGAATAGATGAAGATGGAAGAGAAATACAGAAAATTGAAAAGTGAGAACAAGACATTGTGCGGATATTTGGAGTGCCTAACAAATCCAGTTAGGAAGGAACATCAATATTTTGTTCCCGCTATCGCTCTTGCAAAGGAATCAGTGGATGCCATTAAAAGAATGAAGAAAGTCGCCCAAGGCACTGAAAAATGAGTGGAGAATGTTCACAATGCCGCATGTAAGTTTGTTTAAGATTTGGCTCAAATATATAGAACTCTGGTTCTTCCTTCCAGGATTCAGTATGTGGACCAGGCATGGGATGATACACATATCTACCTGAACGAGACTACTCCTCACTTAGAAGCTTTGATGGAGATTCCTAGGCAGACATTGATGGATGGTAGAGTGATAAGGGAAAATGAGGCATACGATTTTCTCCGATGGTATGGTGTAGTGGTCACAGGGAAGGAACTGTTTGAAAAATCAAAAGAAGAGTCAGCTCGACTGAGGAAGATCGGGAACATCCAGGAAGGAATCCTCAATACAGTTGAAGCACTATGTTGATGTGAGTTTTATGCCACTACAACATGTAGAATCGAATACTTAGTATTCCAAATGAAACACCAAATCTCCAACTCTCTCTTGAATAAGGATGCTCATTTGCTACACATGTATACAGATTGTGTGATCAAATGAGACAACCCCAAAGTTCCTTCTTATTGTGGAATTTCACTCAGTTTTAATGATGTGATATGTTGGTTATCACAAAGGGACTTACGTTGTTCATTCAATGGATAACAACTACTTCCAACAAACAAATTGCAAAGAGAAAGGATTTGGAAACTCTAATCTAACGCTACCAACCTTTTAGACTTAGTTTAGCCATTGACATCAACCAAGCTAGTGCGATCTCCTAAGGTAGATGTAAGATGTTCAAACTATTACCATTCCATTAACACCATCCATCGATGCATATCAATGTGCGAGCAATAATCGAAGTAAAACTCATAAATATGCCATTTGACCACACAAGACAAACTTACAATCAACAAGCATCTAGTGGTTTGGTCTAAACGAGTTCACCAAATATGCATTCAAAAATATTGTCCATTCAACTAAACACTACTTCTACCCAACATGAAATGAAATCCCAATCTAAGTGAGGAAATGTAGAAACCATGCAATACTCCAAAGCAACACAAGTAATCCACCATGAAGACCAACAGTGAATTAACAATTGCTTTGATAGCATTATGGCAACACTTTCTTCAAGTCTCTCCCTTAGCTAATCCAATCTAATTCTAATATAATTCTAATCTAATTAGTTACAAACGAGAAGGCCTTGGCCTTTTATAGTTGTTTAATTACAATGAAGGGCCAAGATTAATTCAAGATCAAGGGCCAAGATTATGCCAACACTGCCCTAACCTACCTAACTGCTACAATCATTAAATGCTCATCCACTTACATGAAGGCCCACCGCGTGGGCCAATAAGAAAATTACAATGCTTTTGAGAGCCAATGAGGAAATAAATTAGGTAGAAGCATGATGTGGATCCACATGTACACTTGGTATAATATGATTGGTTGATCTTTGACACGTGCAAACTTGAATTTTCTGATTGGTTGGAAATGGATAGGCGCCACATCAACATTCTTATCTCGTCCCTCCTTGAGTTAGGGACAAGATTTCATCTTGATGTCTTGACCTTGAAACCTTCCCGTTGAACTAGCTTGAACACCATCGTTAACTCTCGCCATATTTAATCTGCCATGCAACATCAATGGTTAAGCACTTGCAATTTTAAATTTTACTTCAAATCAAGAACATGATTAGTGATAACAAATCAGACTTGTGAGTATATTCTTTTGAATTCGAAATACACTATTAACTTAAATTGCAAATTTTGATTGCATTTGAACCAAAACATGAAAATGTACACCCCTGTCATCATTAATTGTCATCGTAAACTCTAGAGGCCTGATATGCCAAATGTAATCTATTGCTGCTCAATCTCAGCTTAATTCTCACGTTGAACATGAATTTCACTGTTTCACTTTCCCAGATTTGAAGGTATTTCGATTAATTTGGGAGTTTTGTAAATTTGCTTTATACCTGTAACTTGCAGCCTCTATTAACTTTGTTTCTTTTCTTGAAAACTTGGGTCTGCACAATAAAATAATCTCAATTTTTCTGTGCTTTAGGTCTGATTATAGACGTTGATCATAATTTTTGACAAGTTTGAACCTTTTCTTTTGAAGATCGCTGCTGATATGATTCGCCTGCTCTGCTCTAAAACTGATCTGCACTTTAGCGATTTGGATTGTGGTTTGAAATGTGATCTCTGATGCCTTTATATAGGTGTTTGATTGAAAGGGCACACCCATCTAGAGGGGGCTGACTTCTATTAGATGCAATTTTATGATCATCAAGTAATTACATTTGCATTTAATAAATCATCTTGCATTATAGCCGACTTGCAACAATTGGAGGCGAAATTAAGAAGGGCAACATATGTTTTGAAGGCGCGCATTGCTGGAGCCTGAGAGAGGTTGAAATTCCAACCTCCCTTGGGCTCATTGAGCCCAAAGGAGGTTGGAATTACGACCTTCCTTGGGCTCAAGCCTTAAGGTGAGTTCTTGACTTCCTTCGAATTTCACTTAGACAAATTGACTTTCAAGGCTTTCCAATTCGATTTCACATCAGATTTCTATCATCCCCTATGATCTCAATTCAAAATTGCACTTCATCTTTGCTATTCTCTTTCATCAAACTCATAATCCTTGTCTTTCAATCACTATATCTTCTTACTTCAAGATTTCAAATCACATCACTTAGAATTTCAATTTGCCATGATTAGTTTCACCCACATTGTCCTCCTTCATGTTCTGATTTCGTTTTTAATTCTGGGCAGATGAGGCATGTTGTTGAGCATGGAGCCCAATCAAGGTCAGAATTCCGACCTTTGCTTGGGCTCATGGAGTCCCAAGGAGGTCGGAATTCCGACCTCACTTGGGCTCACCCAAGCTTGGTGCCTCTCAAAAATTTCAAGTGCTGGTTACAAATTTCAGGTTTGATCTAACTTTCCTTTGTTTTTTTTCACTCTTCATCAGTAAATGAATTTGTTTTCCTTCACGTCTTTCTTCAGCAAATGAATTGATCTTTTATGTAATTCCATCGTCAACAATAGTCTTGTATTTCATTGTTTTAATTTTCATCTCACTTCAATTCCCAAGTATAAAGCCCCATATTTGGGCAGAAATCAAAGGTTAGTTGGGCTTGAGGAGCCCCAAGAAGGTGGGAATTACGACCTGACTTGGGCTCATTGAGCCCCAAAGAGGTCAGATTTCTACCCTCTCTTGGGCTCGCCCAAGTTAGGCTCTCCAAAAAAAGTTGCTAAGTGTTGAGCTAAACTTTGATATTTCAATCCGCCTTCTTCAATTCAACATGTTTCATTTGCAAATTGACTTTGTTCAATGAATTCTTGATCACCAACAAATTGCATCTCAAACTTGAAGTTCTCAATTCACTTCATTCCCCAATCAAGCTTTCCTAATTGACTTCATTTCCTTGATCAACTCCCATCACTCTTTCTAATGGCAAGGTTTAGTTTCAAAGTGCAACAAAGGGGAAATGGTTTCAATGCATGGCCTGAGGTATGGAGCCTCACAACAGGTCAGATTCCAACCTGTTCTTGGGCTCCAAGCCCCAAGGTGGTCGGAATTTCGATCCGACTTGGGCTCCAAAAAAATTTCAAAGTTTAAGCTCGCTACTTGGAGGGTGCAATTTTTATATAAAATATAACATTTAAGTATCACTTATACTTTAAGTTATATTTTATATAATACTGTCAGGATGTTTGAGAGTGGTTTTAGATTCATAGGAGTTATAATGGAGATTTTAGATTTTGGGAGATTCTAAAAGATTTTAGACTCAGCCAAATGTCAGGAATCAACATGCCTCCATCAATTTTCTCTTCCACAAATTTTCTCGACTTTCCAAGATACATTTGATACTAGAACAAGGATTTCCCAAGAATTCTAATTCATTTCATCACAAATCTCTTGACTTTAATTCTACATCCTCGACTAGCTTGGCCCAACTCTCACTCATATCCCTGACTGACTTGACGACCTAGCGAGCCAAAGTTGCTCAAACTCATCTCTAAGACTCGAAGAGTTGAAAATTGCCACTAAACTAAGACTACCAGGGACAACTACCTAACTGCCAATCAAAAAAAGGGGGTCCCCGTTTGCAATGGGGTGATGGTGTGAAAACCTCACAACACACTGTTCTCAAAGAGGTTGACTGACGCAAAAATGACAACAGATGGCTTGAAGAGCAGATTGGAAGAATTCTTTGGCATGAATTTCTTCTTAGAAGACGACGTGGAGAATATTCCCATATTCTCAAACATTATGCACAAGACTCAAGAGTCATCACTAGAATGGGAAAAGAACTTCAACAAGTGTGAAAAGGACATAGTGATTACACTTTGTGATTGTTTGCATTGTTTTGGGAGTTTGCATGGTTTCTTTTTCCTTGATAGATTAGATTTTGCTTTCATTGTTGGATGAGTGAGATGGATAGTATTGTTTTATGGTGAAATCGTTTGCTCATACCTTTTGCAAGTAGATGATTTCTATGCGTAGTTTAAGGTTTGTTTGTGGCATTTATGTGTCTGCTTAACTTCAATCATCAATGTGTATTGTTCTTTTGATGGTATTCATTGATGTTATGAAAACTCGTAGCACAACCTTTGAAGAGTGCACCTCCTTTGTGTAGTTGTCTAAGTTGGCAAAGCAAAGTGTGGTAGATTTCACCTAAGCAGTATTTGTCTTTCAAGTTCTTAGGATTAGTTATAACTTCTCAACCATTATCCTTTTACTTTCGACATATTTAGTGGAAACATCTTGAAGTACTCATTGCCAAATCATTCGAATATTCCTCAAAGCTAAAATTGTCTAAATCTCCTTGAAAGAAATTACGTAAGTCCCCTTGAATTACCAACATACATCAAGCCAAACATGCTCATTTCCATCACAAAGTTGCATGTTCACCATAGGAACCTTGGAGTCGCCTCTATGATCTTCACAATCTTAGCATACGAGGGGTCTTTTCTCAAGAGAGGCTAGAGTGGCTGTTGGTACTTTATTTGTAAATGGGGTTGCAAGCAAATTGGGCTTTGTCTTTTAAATGGGGTTGCAAGCAAAGTGGGCTTTATAGAGTGTAAATGGGGTTACAAGCAAAGTGGGCTTAACCATGGAGGAAACTCCATAGTTAAGCGCGCTTGAGCTCGAGTAGTACTGGCATGGGTGACCCCCCCGAGAAGTCCCGATGCTTCACCTCTGTGAGCATCACCTAGATGCAATGAGTGCTAAGTGTTCCATTCATTCTCATGAGAGATGGGTTCTTGTGAACCACTACTCATGAAACATGGGTCAATGAGTTTGACTCAAAAACTACATAGTTGAATCCTGATAGCAATACCACACTTTATTTTGTGTTAGTATGGTCATAAAACACCCATCAACAAGTTTCTGGTTAATGAAACACTCAAGTGTTATGACCACTGAGTTCTTCTAGAATTGATCGATTGTATATGTTTATGTTAAGTAGGTTAATGAAAGAATTTGTTGTTTATTCATTGTGAAAACACATGTTCATACCTTTTGTTACTTGTTGATTGCAAGTCGCAGTGTAAGGTTAGGTTGAACTTATTACAAGGCATAACTTCAATTGCTTCATGCACATTGATTCACATGTTTTATGGTTTTAATGTGTATAAGTGATTTGAAAATTATACACGCATCCTTAGAAGATTTGCATCAACTTTGGTAGGTTAGATCTCTAAACTCAATCCCTTTTGCATTTTATTTCAAAGCCATTGTTAGGATTAGTTGAAGAAAATCCTTCGCCATTTGAAAGTTGATAGATTTCCATGAATGAATAGCTAAAGTCCCCTCATGATTACCAACAAATCACATTATTAAATTGAGTTGTGTCCAACATTAAGTCACACGCATTGTAAATCTTGGGGTTACTTCATTTGATCACACATTTGTTACATTGTTTAGCATTTGAAGTTTCCTTGTGCAAGAGAGGATATAATACTTAGTGTTTTATACCACATGTTGGAGTGGTCACAAAACTCACATTAATAGAATTGGGGCTAGAAGGAGGGCATGTTCAAATTCATTTGTGGAGTTATCAACAAGGATGATCTAAAATAGTGTTGCCAAATCAAGACATCTTTCCAGTAATTCAACGAAGAGCTTGATCATTTGAAATTATAAGCTGGATAGAATTAGTTCATTTTCCTTGGGAAGGTTGGAGAGAGTATTGAGGTCAACGCTAAGACAAAATGATTTCGTAGAGTTACAATTTCACAAGAGGAAGCGAAATAATCGAATAAAGTTGATCTTTAGGTCAACAAGTTCCATTTCAAGCAATTCCAATTCAACCAGCTCCTGTTGAAATGGTTCCAGTGCAATTAGTTCATACAACAATGATAACTCCTAATGGTGCAACATGGTTGGTTAACAACTCCTCTCTATTGATTTTCACTAACTCCTAGGACATGCCTAAGAACACAGAGAATTTTTGTTCCAAATTCCAAGTGAATGATCCAAATCAAACAACTGAAGAACATATCAAGATTTGTGAAGATGCATTACGCAACATACAGATTAGATATGGAGATGTGGCATGCCAACTCTTCACTTATTCTTTGGGAGATGAAGCCTTTCACTGGTTTATCCATTTGCCTACATCTTCTATAAACTAATGGGAAGTGTTGAAGGAGGCATTTGTGAACAAGTTTGGTATTCCAATTACACCATCCGAATTGTATACACAATTTGTTCAAGTCAAAAGGCAAGAGCATGAACCAATTAGCTCCTTCAACAATCAGTTTCATAAGGCATACATGAGGTTACGAGCTCCCTATGTGGTCAATGATGCATCAGCAAGGGAAATTTATTATTCTGCCTTGGATCATCTCACTTGTATGTTTGTTAAACAGTCTCATCCTCCTGTGGACTTAAATGTGGCATGTGTTAAAGCTATTGAAGTAAATGATTGGGTCAGAATGTGTTCGGACTATTGATCGATATGGGACCACCAGCAACAAATAATCAAGTTATTGGTCTCTATTAGGCTTTTTGGTATACCATAGTCTAGTTATGAATCAAATTCCTCAACCTACATATCAAATTCCATCCAATTAGCTAGTACTTCATCCTGGAGTTCCTATTTCTAAGCACCTCCATCACAACTTGTATATCTTCAATGTGCAACGTCGTCTACAAGGACTCAATAGGAAAAAGACGAGATGAAGGAGATAATTGAGCAAATGAAAAGTTGTTTGCTGAAGTTACATATTTTAGAAATCAAAATAATCAGCTACAAAGTATGCAAAGGAGCTATCAAGAACACTTGGATAACAATCAATGAAACTATCAAGGAAATAATTAAGGATTCCATGGTAATAATCAAGGATTCCAAAAGAGGACAAGGAACATGAATCCTACAAATGGAAATGTGCCTTCGCCTTTGGACAATTCGCCAACTTCAATAATCGACCAGCAGATAAAGTGTTCCTAGTCGAAGCAACATTATCAAGTTGGTATCGACTGCATAACACAAACCAACTTTCTAAGTTGCAATGTCATGAATTTCAAGTAGGTAACGATATTTTTCAAAAGGAGATAAATAATATAGATAATCAAGGAAATCCTCTTGCAACTGGATACAAAATGGTTCCCGCAGGGAGATACAATCAAGCCTTGCTTCTCAAAGATTTTGTGTTTACACCACTATTTGAGAGTGATGAAGAACATGACGGTAGATTCCCACTAGCATCTGTAAATGGTTGAGTGGAGGTGCCAAACTTCAAGTTTCCACCTACATCAACAAATGAACCAAGTGAAGGACAAGGTTATAGTTTTCGCCCAGTACACAATAGCGTTTTGGTACAAGGAACGAAAGAGGTTCATGCATTTCAACAATCATTGGGGAATATAGAACCAAAAGTGTGTCAAAGGAATTATTGATCTCATGAGCTTTTGACCTCGTCAATTCCTTCGAATAATTTCCTAATTCAACCACATCCTAATGTGAGCAACACTTCGAGCTATCCAAAAGACTCGCTAGAACATAGGCAAAGTACAAACAATACTCCTAAGGATGGATTAAAAATGTTGGGTCAGTGTGTAATAGAAGAAATGAAGAAAGTGAAGTTGAGCTTGCCCTTGTTCGAGTTAATGAGAGTACTCGAGATTAGAGAAACACTCCTTGACAATTTGAATGGTAATATTACTCAATGGAGCACTACTCAAAATACACTGTCTCTACCCTCATTGTGATTCGCCATTTCCAAGGGTCTCTTTTCTCTCTTATATGATACAAAAAAGAATGGATGACCCTCTATAGGTTCAAGATTGGAAGCTGATGGAGAGGCTTTCAATTCTTTCTTAGTCTTTTGCAAAGGATGAGGACTTGTAGCTATTATCCCTGCTACTTCGTCTGCTTTTGCTTGCTCTTTAATATATGCCATTATTTGTTCCTCTACAAGAAGGCCTTTACCTTTTGGCTTGAGTAGACAAGATTTGATACCTTGATGAGGGATAGAGCACAAATGTGCTTTTATTCAATTGTATGAGCTCTTATATTGTGCTTTGAAATGAGAACAAGAGTTATATCTCCACCTAGAAGTTATACTATGTCCGCATATTTCTAAAGGGTAGATTGTGGGTCTGTTTTAAAGCGAGACTGGCTTCTACAACTAGAAGCACTTGCCATTTTAATACCTAACACAAGTAGTTCTATAAACAAAATGGATAGGTACAGAGTCACAAACCAAAATGAAAAAACAAAACAAAACTAGAGAGTTCACTTCAATTTGTAAAAAAAATGCAAGGAAAAACTAGAATAAAAACAAAAAATAACAAAAAACTTACCACTTTTGTTGAATCTTCCTCTACAATGTCTTTGAGAACAAATCAACACTAGCAACCGCAAGAACTAACTTTGAGCATGCAACAATCAATCTATAACTCTCTTTGAGCAATGTCAAGAAAAAAAGAAAGCAATGGAGCAAAATAGTTTTGTTTTTCATTCTATTGAGCATAAATGAAATAGGTTATAATAAAATGAAATAGGTTCTTTTTTTTTGCTGTTTTTATGGTCAAACTAGGGTTTGACCTTTTTTGGCAAAAATACTTAAGAAGTTCAAAAATGGTAAGAAAATACCAAATTCTCCCAGGTTTGCCTGTGGAGGCCAAATATTTCTTGGGTTTGTCTAGGTTTGGCAAGACCAAACTCATAGGATGTGGTTTGGACCAAAGTAACGAGAACCGGAATCGTCTCGGAATCGGCAAGGCCGAATCGAATCACGAATCGCCCATGAATCGACAAATTTAAAAAACCCTTAAAATTTAGAGATTTTAACAATTTAAAACTTGTTTCATGCACCCTTTATTGAATATAACTTAAACACACTATAACATCATCAGATAGAAGCTAACATACATAAACAAGGAACATAAATGATAAATCCATCACATGCGTTACATATTTATGCAGCGTAGAAGCATGAGTTAAGATTGGTATGTCACATAGTATCATAAACACATTTAAACAACAAAAAAACTTGTAATCATAGCATCATGAATCATGATCATACCATCATATACCTCAAGTGCAAGTTCAACGTCAAAGATTCAAGAATCAAAACATTAAAATTAAATCATTACATCAGTTCAAGTATCATTGTTT
>MU220517.1:465035-485129 GCA_018584345.1 Thuja plicata | reverse complement strand
TAAGACATCAAATCATAAATGTATGTAAGATGAAAGAAAAAAAAAAAGATTAAAAAAAAAGTGTTTTTTAAGTTTTTTTGACTTGACAGCCAATTCATGCCGGTTCACACATGGCGATTCAGGCCAAAAAACCGCCGATCTGATTCACCGGCTCCCAAAAAATGGGGAGGGTGAATCGAATCGCGATTCATGTGCGATTCTCGTTACTCTAGTTTGGACCCTACCCAGACCCATAGTGAACTGATTTCAGACTAGGACATGGTTCGAACTGGACCAAGACTTGGAGTGTTTTTGTGAAGGACCCGATATCCCAGTCTCCAAGAATGTTGGAGTCCCCTAAGCATAACCAATTAGCCTACGAGAACTCAAGAATAGGCTAATGGGGAACAACTCACTAGGTCCAAGAAGGGGGCATTACACTAAAGTAATATTAGTATGGAATAAATAATATAAACAAATTAGTCATTGAACACAATTAAATAAAATGATCTAAAATTCTTTAAACTAACAATTAATTGAGAAAACTAAAACTAGAACTAGAAACAACTACTAATTGGTAAGCTCATTGGTAATCCTTGGAAGGAATTTTTCATGAATAGTAGGGTTTTCCTCCACAAATCCATTTTCCAAAATGATTTTAATCCTTAAGTTGAAAGATTAATATTCATTCAATCTCAAGAAATGGAGTTTTGATTCTATAAATTGGTAACCCTCATCAATGCTGAGCTCTTCCTTCCATGGGCACTTGGGGGAATTATAATATTTTCTTTTTCTTTTCTTTTCCCTTCAAAACTTTATGTTAAAAGTGTCTAGAAATTCTTTTTAAGTTAGACATTACTTTTGGGCCCTAGTCTTAGTGAGACGTTTTAATAACATAGAAGTTGCCTTTGATGTATATAACATCAAATTACTTTTAGGACAATTTAAGTTATTTTATCTAATTATTTCCCTTGCAACACCCCTCCCTATAGCCTACAAAAAATAAAATAATAGGATAAAATGCTCCTCATTAACATCACTTGGAAAAGGAACATGACAATTGATGCCAATTTTGAACTATGATTGAAACTAATCTATGTGATTAAGTACCATGAAAGATTTAGGTACAATAACCATGGATCCAATGACTATCAATTGATGTGTAAGATTTGGAGTGATGTGAATAATGATGTGGCAAGATAGAAGCATGATGTGGTGGAGACAATCCTTCCCCTAAGTGTTCCCTCGTACCAAAATACGCGAAACCTATTAGGGATTTTCTTCCAAGGAACCTTGATATTCAATAGTGAAGATGAAATAACAATGAGATATTATTAGAAATTATGGTAGATAAATCATAAGATTAGCTATTGAAGTACTGTTGCATCCCACACCTTGCATATTATTTTACATGAGAGCCACACTCACCTTAATTTCTAGGCCCCTTGGGATGCTCGAGTCTCGGTTCGGTTCATCTTGGATCCGAGTCCAGATGTGGTCCCCTGTGCGTTCGGCCAACTGAACCTGGGGTGAATGCAGAAGGAATTTCAGACGGATCCGAGTCCAGATGTGGTCCCCTGTGGGTTTAGCCAACTGAACATGGGGTGAATCCAGAAGGAATTTCAGACATTTTTTCAAAATATTTGCAACAAATTTGTTCCGCCATGAATTTGTATTCAAACTACAAACTTTCCTTCAATGGCATGCCAAATTTTTTTGAATTCGAAAGATATTGTTACGAATTTATATTGTTCAAATTATGGTCAAGGGTTGATTTTGTTACGAATTTATATTGCTTGAATTATAATCAACAAAATTTACTTTGCCAGAGTTGAGTTATAAATTCCAATTGGGCAAGCCAAATCAAGTCACTTTGTAACGTGACCAAGCAAGTTCCCATGCCAATCTAAGGTATTTAGCTGCACAAGTATTCAATGATTAGCCACTACGGTTGGGTAGTTCTTATTTCTGCCATTGCTTCTGTTGGAATGGCGGTACTAATTGTAGGAGAATTCCTATCAGCCACAGGACATTGACGACGCAACTATGAGCATCGACAACTATCGATAGTTGGCCTCTATTCTATCGGAAGTAACATTATATATTAGTTTTATTAATTCTTCATTATATTTTAATTTTATTATTTATAATTTTAATGATAAATATTAAATATTAATAAATTATATATATTACCTATATAATATACAATAATATATTCATAATTAATTATATATATTACTTATATTAATATAATATATAATATAATATTAATTAATATATATATATATATTTATATATATACACACACACACACACACTCGTTTTTGTATGTACGAACCCAAACCACCCCAAAAAAAATTAATAAAACCCGCAAACCTGAATCCCGAACTTGATCCCGATCTTGAAACGGGACTAGCAATTTAGCTTAATTTGTAGCCCTGTTTTTTATGCCTAGCATCTTACTTGTACAACTAATTAGGGAAAATGTTCAACATCTTTATCAAAAGAAGCCTTTTTATTAGGATGTCAGTTGAGATGGAATGAACTTCCATCATAGTTAAAGAGGAAAGGTCCATTTTCTATTAACTTGCAAACTGCAACAGAAAAGTGGAGTTGTACAAGAATGCCTCAGAAGAACAGGAGCATGGATGAATAAGGTTGAGGTTTAATTATTCACTGCTATGGTATCCTATCCCAGAATAGATCACTAGAATCCCTATAGATTCTGAAGTAGGAATACTGTGATGGGTAGAAATTACACAAGAACAAGGTTATTACACTGAAATAAGAGAACCCTACATAGAAATTTATGATCTCAGAGTAGTCTGTCTCTCAGACATGATAGGCCTTATGTCACTGCATAAGGGCATGCAATGCTTTAAGTTGGGGGATGATGATAAGCCTTTGAAATTTATATGATTATTTCTATCTTTGGACATGCCTCCATAACTTGAAAATACACTTGAGTAATACTTTTTTAATCCATTTCATCTAAATACATCCTTGACATGATTTATGTTTTGTATTAGAATTATTGTAGATGAATTAATTGCTTTTTAAATAGACAGTGGTGAAAAGGGCTAATGAATGGTATTTTGTATGATTAAGTTGTTCTGCACAATTGCATATGCGAGCTGCTAAACCTTAAAAGAAGGAATGGAGTTGCTGTTTAAGACCATAAGACAACTACTTTGGCTTCACAAGTTGTTTATGTTGCTATGCAAGTTATTGCCTTTGCTACATTACTTATTTCTGTTGCCGAAAAATTGAATGCCTTTGCCATGCAAGTGATCTTTTTTGTGCAAGCAGTCTCTTTGCTGCTGAACATATTCTTTGGCTGTGCAAGCACTTTGTTTTGTTTGGCAACACAATAACAACCACGTGAAAGATTGTTGAGATGTCTAAACCAAATTGCTGGTGACAAGGGAATAAGGCTCCAAGATCTACATGATGACTTCAACATAACAACACTTTAAGGTGGGGGCATAAGATTCTAAAGAGGTTATGTTTGTTTCTTAACTGTCAAAACATTGTTGAACAACTGAACCTTTTGGAGTTGAAAATAAGAAAATAACGAGTTTGTTGTAGTAGTAGTTTTAGGAATAAAATGTTGGAAGAGATATGTGAGCAGGAGGCATTCTCTAGCATTTATAATAGTGATTGTGCAAATGCCCAACAATTCATCAATGAAAGACATTATTATTGTTAGAAATATATGATTGTTGTATGTTGTCGTTGATGTCAAACATAGTGTTCCGGAGGAGTTTAAATTTGTGTTTGCTTAAGCTCTGTGGTTCAGAAGTTTGCTATTCTTGGAGATGTGGGTTTGTGTGTTGAACCTACAGTGCAATGGAAGATAGGTATGTATCCGGTATGGTTTCAGAAAACGGTGGAAGAAAGATATGTATTCTGTGATCATGTGAAGATGGTGTTTTATAATGCCTCTGTGTTATATTCTTATATCCGGAAGTCTGTACGGTCCGGATGTCTATAGTTGACTTGTAGTAGTATTGTGTTGTAGAGCAGGTAGCAATTTTACAGTTGCAGTTTTATGTACTTTTCAGAGTGTTTTCTGTTTTGAAAATCAGGGTTGAAGATGTGTTGCTACCCATACATATGGATTTAGGTTTTGGTCTTGGTTGTGGCATTCTTTGGTGATTAGGAATGTGTTCCTGGTGTTCTGAAGACTGTGTCATCCAGTGTTGCAGTTCCTTTCAGTTGTTGTTCTATTTCGGAAATATGTTGTGGCAACTTCTGACGTGGCATGTTGACATGGATTTTGATGTGGCGTATTGACATGGCTTCCGATGTTGGGTGTGGAGATCTAGTTACAACATGCAAGTTCACAGTTTGCTTCTACACATTTGAATTATCTTTGGTAGTTGTTCCAATTAATTGCAGATCTGGCATTGGGAAATGTGTAGCGTGTTCTTGGTCCATCTTTCTCCTAGGATGGATCATGCTTTCAGATTTAGGTTTTGGTGTTATATTTATTGATTGTTGAAGTGTTAGATTTAGGTCCGGGTCTTATACTTAATGGTTATCTCTTATTCGGATGGGTTCATGATATATGGGACCTATATATTTAATGTTTATCTCTTATCTGTTTGGGTCCTTGGTCTGGATTCTTTTGGCATTGGACTTATTTACATTTTGCTATTGCCTTGGCCGACATGAAACTTATTTGTAATATCTTTTGGCTTGGCCAACCTTGTTGTAATCTCCAATGATCTATCTTGTATATAAGGACTGTTGGTGCTTTGGCAAAATGTAAGTGTAAGGTACGAAGTAAGTAAAGTGTGCGAACTAGTTCAACGATCAACGAAGCAGAGTTCAGTGATAGTGGTAGAGCTGGAAAGGCAATAATACTTTGCTGCTAGAGTGGACAGTGTTTTGCAGATCAGCTACATTATCAAGAGAGTCTATCTTTATCTACTTTGAAGAGGAGTAGGTTCTTTAAGACAGCGAGTCTTGGGAGTTTGTTACTGTATCTTGTTACTTTGGCAGTGAGCCTCTGTATGCATGTCCAGAGCAGTAAGCCTCTGGTTGATAGTCCGGAGCAGTGAACACCTAATCTTTTGTAATCAAATTATATACTTAAGTGAATTATCTTTGTAGGCAAGTGCTCACCGTGGATTTTCCTAGTTTGGGTTTTCCACATATAAATCTTGGTGTTCTTGTGTTGTTGGTTCTGTTCTTTACTTGCATACTGTTTCATGTGGTGCTCCCCCCAACCTCCCCTCCCCCCACCCCCCCCACAACATCCTCCACNCCCCCCCCCCCCCCCCCCCCCCACAACATCCGGAGTGTGTTTATCAATTATATTAATTCAAGTGCTACTTTAAAGGACTGGGTGTGTTCTGTACATTAGTTTGATTGAGAAAGTGCTTACCTTGGAGGACTGGTGGAAGCAGTTGGGTTTGCTATGCTGTTTTATGTGTGCTGATTTAATTTCTATTGTGATTAGGTAAAATTTTATTGAATGCAAACATTTTAGTGAATGCAAATTCGTATATGATTTAGTTTTTAGTTCTAATTTTATTCTGAAAGCCAAAAATTTGTGAAATGAGTTGAATGATACTTAGGTTTTCTGTTAGAATTAGCGATTGGTTCCAATCTTGGTCATTTATTCTATAACTTTCCTGAAAAAGGACCTAGTAGATGTGCATTTCATTAGGAGGGATTTACAATCTTGCACATGCTTTGCAAGACGCATGGTCAAAAGCCAAACATTCTGGATTAAAATGATATTGAGTGTGCTCTCCAATGTGTCCCCAAGATTTGAGTGATATCTCAAATGATTTGGGGACTTGGGGATGTTCTCCTCTCCTTTCCCCCTTTGTCGGAGAGTTTTGGGGGCATCCCTAAGACTCTTTTTGAGGACTTTCCTCCCTTTTTTCTGTCTTTTCGAGGACTTCATAGAATCCCATATCTATCCATGAGACTTTAGGGCACCTCCCACATCAAATGCATAAAAATCAGCAGAAAAAAATTAAACAATGTTTCAAAACAACTAAAAGCCTAATAGGGACCTAATAAGGTCCCCTAACCCCCAAAAAATTGTAAACAACATGCCTATTGTTGTTTTGCATTCACTATAAAATTAGAGGAAAAGAGAGGAAGAGGAACAGTTTCTGAGGTATCAATTAGATGATACCTCTGATTTCTAAACTTGCTCTAAGCAACAATGAACCTATGTACGATGTATGAATCTACATTTCTTTTTCTGGCATCTCTCTATATAAATCATGTTTCATATTATGGCTATGACGATTGGTCTATCAAATGGATTATGGAATTAGTATTACTGATTTGTTATCGTACGTAACTACTTAAAACTTTAGCACCTTTTGGTTTTTTTATGCTATTTTTTGGAACTTCTTTTCATATATTTATATTTTAAAAATTTCAAACAATAACCATTAATCTGCAATCTCCCCACCCAACATCAGGAAAAAATTGTACTGCCCTGAAACCCATCCTCTTGCCCTTGGAACTTGGAGAAATACTGGAGATTGGACACCAAAACATGCAGCCCCTTGGAGATTGTATGTAATACCTACCACATACACCAAGCTATTACTTTGGGTTCCAAGGCTTTGACAAATTCCTTCTTGGTTCACTTTGGAGGCTCCATCAGTAATAATTTTTTCATCAGTCAAGTGGGGCACGTTCATTAAGAATTGCATTGTTGTATATACTTTTTCAAACACCTTTATTTGTAGTTTATATATGCATTCATTAAGAAACTAAATTTTTTTTCCAGCATCAATCCATTCACAAACATGCCTTATTAAAAACTGGACACAACATAATATGATAGAAATAGGAGCCTTCAGGATTTATGATTGCAATGCACATTATCTCAAATGTGTTGAGGTCTGAGTAACAAAAGGGTACTGAACCCACACCAGGATGGAGAACTCTAATTTGTCAAGACACGTATGTGTGGGAAAGGGAGTGATAAGTACAATGCTTGACTGCAAAAGCCTATACTAACTTTACCTACAATTACAATACCAAAAATGAATTTAAATTCAGAACTACAATAGACTTTGTACAATCGTTCTTTTTGTAAAAACATGTTCTACTTTGTAACTGTCCTGCAAGCTTAGTCAGCATCTCTGCTTACAACTAAGAAGTTCTGTGGAATATTGACATATCGGATGACAGTAAGGAACCTGAAGCCAAAGGGTATTGCTTGTGAAGATATTTTGGGCTGTACTGGTGCTGATGTTGTCAATGAAGTAATTCCTGAGGTAGAAATGTTGGATTGCAATCCATGCATACACAACTTTACCAACCCATCAGTAAACCGAAATTTAAGCCAAGGCTCATTAAGTATATCAGTCTTTATACATATATTTATTTATTCATGACTATACAAGTGCATTATCACGTGATACCAAAATATCTAACATTTGTTGTTCCGTTGGTTAACATTCATTGTGATAGCTAAGCAGTAGAAGTGTGGTACAGATCAGGGTGACACATTAGATGGCAGCAGGGAACCGAAACCAAGGGAATTGTTTACAGATGGCTTGGGATGAACTGAAATAGAAATTGAGGACGAAGCAACTCCGGAGGTTGCAAGACTGATTATAATCCATTTATAATTTCTTCTAAGCCCTTCTGGATTCTTTTGGCCTGGGTCATTCTTTCTAAGGTCATTATGAGTTCTGGATTCTTGCTAAACATGTACAAACTTTGATGCAAACTTTGATTTTTCACCTTTCTGAATTCTTGAATTTCGCCAAAGTCTGGTGTCATTCCTGCTCTTTGCATTCATTCAAGGATGCCTCGTGCCACTTCTGATTTGCTACTTTTCTTTCTAGTTTTGGTACTTGGTTTTCAATTGTAAGTGCTAAATCAGTAGGCTTGAAGTTGAGGACCTATTGGTGACATGGCTCAGAAGTTTTTGCATGGAAGGAAACAGGCTTATTTTCACATGTGTATGCAGTGTATACTATTCTGGACTTAGGGCCACATCACTAATTATATCTGTTTACTGAGCAAAATAAAACGGAAACAAAGTTTATGGACTATGTTTTTCCATATCCGTACATAGTGCTTTGATTGTTAATGGGTTCAGTAGTTTTTTGCAATTCAGCATGCATATTGCGATGCATAAAATCATTTATTGGTTTCTATATTTCTTGCGAACTCATGGTTTTGATTTGATAGTTAAATATTTTCCTAGAGCACAGGTATAGAGAACTCTTGGGTGCAATGCTTGGAGAGATGGAGCGGCACAGTGAAGATAAGGAACGCCGCATTATATGGCTCCAGCATGTTGAACCACTTTTCAGGGCCATGGGACTTGTTAATCTAGCTTTTTTCAAGCGCCTATTTCCTCTTCTTTTTCATTGGTTGCATGCAAAAGATGATGCCACAGTGATACTGGTATGATTGATGGCCTAATGTTTATGAATGCTGGTTTCTTTCCATTTCCTTTTGTTGGTTGCATGCAACGCCCAACTTTAAATTCTGTTATGACTTTTAAGTTTAAATGCTTATGTAGTTAAACATGGTCCTTATGCCATTACCTCGTTCAGAGTCTTTCTTTAGGTTGCATACATGCATTTGATTGTCTCCATAATGCATGTCCCTGGTTTTTGCAAACCCCAAAATTTCCAAATCGTCTCCAACATCCTCTGGTGTTCAATGGATGCATTTCTTCCTAATTATGGTAAAGCTCTGCTGTTAAACTTGTGCACAATAACTTTAGAGAAGGCAGGGCCATATCCACGCAGGTGCTAATAAAGCCTTGAAGCATAGAAATGAATCAATGATTGTTGGCTATATTTGAGGAGCAATCTGCTTATTTGTCAAAAGTACTTTATCACATCATTGTATGAAGTAATTTAAAATTTGCGACAGTAACCCTTTAAGGAAAGAAGAAAGGTCAGGAAAATAATGCGTCTTCATTGTAGTGGGGAATATGACTGATGAATATTTTTGGCCTTTCTCTTTGGCTTCAAAGATTAGAATCTTCAGGATGAAATATATTCTAGAGTACTTTGCTGATTTTGATATGTTGATATTTGAGTGTCATCCTTTGGAAGAAAAATAAATAGTAAGTATTTTATGCAGGTTCTCAAAAGGGTTCTTACCATTACTACGTTGACATGGATTCGGAAAACACCATACATAGAAAGGTGATTTCTGCTTGCAATTATTTTCTACAAAATGTTAACTGGTTGGATGGTCTTATACGTGGTGCAACCCAAGAGACATCTACTACTGTTTATTTCCTGTATAATAAATCCTTGAATTATACAATTAAATTGTAGTATGCTAAGGAAACAAATACTTGTGGAATGAAACACAACACATGAATTAAGTTTGGTTCAATTCGTTGTTGTAAGTGCTCAGTGGAGATTATAATTTAATTACTTTTGTCTGCATGTAGGTTGGTAGAAGAATTGGTACTTGCACACAAGGCATCATGGAAACGGAAATCTGGTTCTGAAATACGCGACATAGTTGTTCAAATCTTGGAACTGCTTAAATTGTAAGCATCCTCTCAGACATATGATGCAAGAGGTTGTTGGGCATCGATAAAGAGTTATAAGCTTATTTCCTTGTTCCAATTTGGTTCCATAATTATATTTATATTTTTTGTACTTTGTATTTGAGTGCACGTATTAGCAATATCATTTTCTTGTTTTTGAACATTTTTAAGGTGTAAAGGTTTACAATTTGAAGAGGCTTGGAGAAAGTACAAGGATGATTCTATATCGCTGCCTAGCTCAGATAACAAGCATTTTCTGCAGTACTGACGAGGCCTAAATATTGAAGGGTGTGCATTTGAATGAGACCTGCCCCACAGCTTAAAAGGTGCTTTCACATATTATTAGTTTTCTTGGGAGCTTGGAAATTATATGCTAGAACTGTAGTACTTTTAGTTCATTTTCACATATTGAGAAATTTTGACTTAATTAACTTTAACTAGCCCAAACTACAAAAGGTCAGAAGTTCTAAAATATAAAAAGTGTACTTATTTATCTTGTGTACAGGTTTTTGTGCTCTAATTCATGGTTCTGAGATTTGTTAAGAAAGGAAAAGAGAACTGTGGCCTGCAGTTGTTAGCAGCCTGTGGAGAAAGTGCCAGGATTCAACTTTTAACTCATAACTGATTTTCTGGAATACGACTGCACAATTCTGAAATACAGGTTCTTTTTGATGATTCCAGTTGATGGGTTATATGTTCTTGGAAGTAACAGATCTGTTAGTGTATAGCAGATGGAATTCAAGTGGTATAACTCGTAGAGGAGCTCTGAGCCTACTGAAGAAAATGCCAATATGCAAACGGCAAACACTCTGTTAGACTAGAAGCGGTGAATGGGCAATTAACTTTTACTAAAAAGGGCATAGATTGCCATTAAGTGACTTGACTACTTTGAAGGACATTATTTCCTAGAGGTGATCATGATATCCGTTTTATTCCATAAGCAATTAAAATCTATTAAGGCATCATTGCTAGATCCTTAAATTTTCTTTTAATATGATCTGCCTATTATTGTCCTTTTACTTAGAGATCCATGGTTATACAATTTTTTTTAATTTATCTTATCTACTTTTGTCTTGGTCTTATAACCATTGATCTATTTTTGCATCCAAAGCGAGGTTCTTCATCAATACCAGGCAAATGCTTTTCCAAATCAATTTCTTGCTTTATCTTACCTTGCCAAGGTGAAGTATGACGGATTTTGAAAATAGTCACAATAGACATTACAAAAAATGTTAAAACTATGCTTTTATCAATTATATAACCAGTATATATATCCTAAATACATCTATCTAAAAAATGCTGAGAACTATCAGTTTTGAGCTATTATATTTACTTAATAGTTGTTTTATTTTTCTTAAAAATTGTTTTATTTATTACATGCATACATGGACACAAATTTTATTTAATCTGTCCATATTATATACTTATATTAAATGCTCTTTTTTAATATGATAATTTAGCCATCTTATCTTCTCATCACTTGAGTCCATACAACCTGTTAGGCAGACTTCAATTTAAAAGTTAAAACTTTTGAGTTACCATAGATCATCATAACAAATATAACATCTAGAGTGGAGTGATTTAATAGCACTTAATGTTGGGGAAGTTTGTAGCTGGGAGGGTAAAGGTTGTTGGCAGTCATTGTCATTGTTTTCCTTTGGGGATCTTGCTCAATGAACAATTGGGTTGTCGAAGTCATAGTGTGGCTTTTGCAATCAACTTGGTAAAACTTATTGCAACTGCTCCAGTATAGTTTTAAAAAAGATGTCTATAAAAATGCGAAGAAAGTAAACTTAAATAAATTAACATGACACCAATATCCTATACATTCATAAACTCTAGCTTACGGTTGCCATTCCTTGGAAACTGTGTGGTGCACTTAACATATTAGTCGGGACCTTAAAACCATTTATTTAAGTGTGTGCACTCCCATGCTAGGTCGTAGTTGGGTTGACAGAGTTTGCATCTCTCACTGTTACTATTTCTTGGACTAGAACCATTGAGGATCATCCTCTCGATTGCCTATCAAATTTTCAACCCAAACCTTCGTTGAATGGTGTAGTAAAAGGTTGTACTAAAATGTCTTAACTCACATATTCTATGCTACACAATTCAATAATGTTATCTTGTTTAGTCAAGTTGTGCAACACGTAGAAAATGAGAAAATATGAAATTTTCTTGTTACTTAACAATTATTCGAGAAACATCCTAGGTCATCCAAGTGATAATAAGAATTTCTAAAATAATATTTTTAATATCTTTTATATTGCATTTTGAGGTCCTCCAAAGCCGAATTTGTTAATGTCATAGTTGGACTGTGCAAGTCGTGCTTACGCTATAATTCATCTTGGATTCAACACATGAACTTCAATTTTCAAGTAATGGGCTGAGTTTGACTTTGACAAGGGTGCAACAATTACAATTATATAGATTTCAGAAAATATATGTGTATTTTTTATTGTATTTGCATATTGTGTTTTGAGGTCCTCCAAAACAGAATTTGTTGATGTCATAGTTGGATTTTGCACGTCATTCTTACACTGATTTAACTTGTATTAGCTAATGACCCAATTTTTTCAACACATATATGAACTTTAATAGCTTGTATTAACTAATGACCCAAGCTTTTCAACACATATATGAACTTTAATTTTCAAGTAATGGGATGTGGTGACTTTAACAAGTAAGGGTGTGACAATTATATAGAGCTTGTCCTTATTTGGCTACTCATTTCAACTTCCAAGAAGGCACTACCAAGTTGTTGACTCTTTAGTTCTCGCATTTAATTCTTATTTACTATTTTATGCAAGTTTAATTATTAGTATGAAAAGTTGTATAATGTTTGGATTGAAGACATGTTACATAATAAGGTTTTACCACTCCTATAGAGTTTGCCCATTTTGTATAATCTCTCTATTGATATAGAAATCATTTTTAACCTATTCTATACTTTTGTATCTTGTCATCGAAATTACCATCTTAGTTCATATCAATAGTATTAGAGCATATTTGCTATTATATGCACTATTAATGTTTTACCAAGAATTGCAATAAGTGGCAAAACATGACAGAATAAAGAACAATATGACACTAATATTTATCTTGGGAAAACCCTCCAACTTGAGGGAAAAAACCCAGCCACACAAGAAATGATGCTTTATTGATAAAATAATAGAGATCAGTGTACAATGCTTCAAACTGAACCAACAATACATCTACTACACACAAAACCAACAATATAATGTGACTAACACCTCACCAACACACAAGACAAAGAAATATATAAAAGACTGGACTCTTCATCTTTGAAATTGAAGACTCTTTATATTCCAAGCACAAGTCTCTTCATTTCAAATGGATGTCTCTTCACATCCCCATGCAAGTCTTTTCAATTTCCAAATGCAAGACCCTTTGCATTTCATGGACAAGTGATTCACCTTTAAGAGAAAGATAATTCCTAATGCTATATAGCATCAACACTCCCTCTTAGCTAGGGAGGTATCTTTCTAGGTTCTCATGTCATGGATTCTCTCAACATGACCCTCACAATGGCTATACCCATTGTGAGAAAACCAAAAACTTTATCATGGATTCTCTCAATGTGATATTGTCATCTCAACACGACATTCACCATGGCTACTTTCAGAGAGTGAATAACACGAGATAAGTCATGAAGTCTCTCACATGACATCCACCATAGCTACTCCTAGAGGGTGGACCCACCATAGCTACTCCTAGAGGGTCAAACAAGGGCTTTCACCTCGAACTTCTTTCGCAAAGAAGAATGCATTAACAAGGGATTGCACCTCGAACTTCTCCCTCACAGAGAACTCATTAAACAAGGGATTGCACCTCGAACTTCTCCCTCACAGAGAACTCATTAAACAAGGGATTGCACCTTGAACTTCTCCCTCACGGAGAAGAACTCATTAACAACATGTATAAGAAACATTGAAGCTCTCTCTCAACAAGAGCAACAATCTCACAACTTTGATAATCATAATAAAATACATTTGGCTCCAATGCTTGACCAAACAATGAGCTTTTGCAGTCACATTGCTTCACGAGCTTGCTAATCCTTTGCAAAGGACTTAACACTCTTCCTCTGCAACACAAACTCCCTTTGAATCTTCAAACATTTGCATCAACCTTCTGACATATTAAAGTTCATGACTGTCCTCCTCGACCTCATCCCAAATCATCCTATACTCTGGAGCTACCAATTTCAAATCCAGATTGATTGTGCAAATCTGATCTCTACAATTGAAGAGTCTCCCTTTGAATATCATTTATTCCTCTTCGAAGAAACAAATCACAATGACAAATTGTATAGGTTTTTCCTCTTAAATGATGTTATGTGACACCAATAGTCTCATGACTGCAAGTAGTGCCCCTCATCTTCATTTCTATAGCTTGCATGACTTTGCATGTAATCTCTCACCATCCCGTTGCTTCTCGATCCGTCCTGGAAGCATTTTTAGAGAGATTAGTAGAAGTTTATAGAATCAAACTATCCAAAAGAAATATACAGTTCAATGCTAAAAGCATGCACTATTCACTATTCCCAATGTTAATGCATGAATTAACTATATATAATTCAAGATTAATATTCAAAGGTACAATCATAAAATACTTATCTCTTCATTGTTTAATATTCCTCACAATACGCCAACAAACTTTCCAACAATAATATCTTGCATAGTACTTAAGAGATTTTCAACATCATTTGTCTATGAAGCGCCGAATACATTAATACAACCATATTGAGGAAGCCAATTTCACTCATCAAGAATGCAAGTCAGTAGAAGACATGAAGAATATCAATCACATAATTTCTTATTGCTGCCCACTTCACAGTTGCATACAAATCCTTTACTTGTTGAAACACAAACGCCTAGCTCCAATGATAGTTATCATCCATACTCCTCTGAAAACTTACACATATACATGAGCTCATATTCCAACCCCTCTTGTCAGAGAGTCAAGGCTATCCAAGCTCAGATACCATGTTAATGTTTTACTAGGAATTGAAATAAATAGAAAAAAATGACAAAATAAAGAACAATACGACACTAATATTTATCCTGGGAAAACCCTCCAACTTGAGGGAAAAAAACCTAGCCACATAAGAAATGACACTTTATTGATAAAATAATAGAGATATGTGTACAATGCTTCAAACTGAACCATCAATACATCTACTACACACAGAACCAACAATATAATGCATGACTAACACTTCACCAATGCACAAGATAAAGAAATATATAGAAGACTTGACTCTTCATCTTCGAAACTGAAGACTCTTTATATTCCAAGTACAAGTATCTTCATTTCAAATGGATGTCTCTTCACATCTCCATGCAAGTCTTTTCAATTTCCAAATGCAAGACCCTCTGCATTTCTTGGACAAGTGATTCGCCTTCAGGAGAAAGATAACTCCCGACGTTATATAACATCATCATGCACCATCACACATAGTCAATAGTCAAGATGTTAAAAACTTGAGTAGAAGATGAGATTTGTTAGATTATCTTCTTGATAGGCATAAGCCATTGCAAATTGGCATTGAAGAATGAGACTTTGACTTCTTAGGTCTATTTTAGATGTTGACCAATGCAACTCTCGATAGTTGAAGATTAGAGACGAGTCCAATATGCGTAGACACTCCAAACTGCCCCAATATGATACATGCTCCACTATAAAGGTTGTTTGTGGCTAGGCTCTTCTTAAGCTCCAAGTGAAAATTGGTATCCTCGTGTTAGGAAGAAAATTGATGATGATGGTGAAGAATTGATTTTCATCTTAGAAAATTATTTCTTCATAATAAATTGTGGAAGCTCTACTTTAATGAGGGGACAAAGGTCAATCCCACTTGGAGAGAATTTGTGTAAGGCATCAAGGAATAGTATATTCAAAGGATACATATGAAGATAAGAAAATCCAATAATAATTACACATATCAAAAGGATGACTAGTTTATATAAGATCACAACACTTTTCATGTATCAATTGCTCAACTTCCTAAACAAACGCTAATACACTTTTAACAAGGAAATTTTTAAATGTTGCAACTAGGGATTGCCTATTGATACATGGTGAATATTAAAGATGAACTCAAGCCAAAAGGTAATAAAGAATATTTTGCAAGTTACAAGGGAAAGGAAGACAAGAGAGGAAGGTTCTTATGGAAACAAGAAAGCAAGCATACTTTGCCACATAAGTATACCCCAATTAAAAAGAAAGAAAATATGAAAGGATACTAGCATGTGTGAAATCCACAAATGTCTATGGCATGACCAAAATGATTTTCATACTAACAAGGCTCTCCTAAGAGTCACAAGAGCTAAAGTTAGAATTAACATCATCGCCTATAGATATGTACGAATGGAGTAAAGGAGATCAAATATTTGATGTAGATCCACATGTTGTAGTTGCAACTAAATATCCTTTTTAGAGGACGAGGAGTGTATATTCTACCCATAGATGTGAGTGAATGATAAGACACCACATTGCATTCTTGATAACGAGTCATAAGCTCTTAATATCTATTGAAACAATCTATAGACTAAATCTACAAACAAGTAACATGCATCTATATCCTAATCAAATTAGTGAGATTAAAGATTTTTGTGGTAGTTGATAATGTCATCCTCCCTATTCTATTAATCTCTTAAAAATGTAGTTTGTTATGTGGATGTCCTAAAAAATTTTGTTCCAGGGTCTCAAAGAATGTTGGCATTTGAAAAAACATCAATTGATTGCTCCAAATAGCATAGTAGGATTAAGTGGCAAGCGATAATGGTATGCAATGGTTTGTGAGGACTATGTGCAAATGTGAGAGAATGATGTGTTGGGATTAATGGGAAGTATGTACTGAGAGGGGAGGGGTGAATCAATACCTCTAAAACTTTTTGTATCCTTTCATCAATTAACCTTTGTAATCAATTGCATGTCCATTCAATATGATCTAAACTATCTTGATGTGAGTTATATCAATTCATAACATTAATAAACATGTGAATCATTCATAGAAACATTCATAGAAACATTCATGAAAGTAATTGACACATAACACAAGATATGATATCGCAGAAAACTCCTGTTAGGAAGTAAAAATTGCAGTGGGGATGGCACCCACAAAACTTCACTATCTGCAGATTGGAAGGGGCCGGTTAAGGCTTACAATTTGATCACTTCTGATGATCTACCCTATTAGGAGTATCAATGGAGACCTATTAAAGTCTACTTTGCTAAGAGCTTTAGCAACACTGTTAAGTGGTGCACTTGGTTAAGAGATTTGATGTTGGACTATTAAATCCACCTTCCTTGAAAGCAATTTTACACTTTGCTCCACTTGTTAGAATGATAGCAAATTACAAATTGACCTGGTAAATGCAATCTCCCATTGCTGATACAGATCCTATGTAGTTCACATAAAAAGATTATCACCTTAACCATGATTGAATAATACCTTTGATTATCGGTTTCCGTTGTTCTTGGTTCTATTAACCAAATCCTTCTTTTTCTGTTCTAGTTCTTGAAACTCTCAATTCAATCCATAGATGTGCTCGTTCTGTTCTCCTCTTTCTTTTTCCTTCTCACACACACATTCTAATGAATGATTGCATCATCTATTTATAAATGAAATGACTTCATCAAGTTTTGATAAAAACAATGTTAACTCTAAGATCAGGTTTACAACTTATACCTAGATCTCCTAGTCTATGTGTTTTAAATCAGTTAGACTGATTAAAGCACTTACATTAATGTTTCTTGTCCCTAAAGAAATAGATTTAAAATAATTAAATATACTATAAATAGAATACACTTGCTTTATCTGACGTGGAAGTCAGATCCACTTTTTGCGGGCTACAATTGACTTTCAGTTCTGTCTGTCGGTCATGCTTGATTGTCCTTCAGTTTTGTCTGTCGGTTGCACTGTGTCTACATTTTGGGTTCCTTTATCGGGTTCCACTTTATCTTTTTGCTTTGTGATTTTCGGTTTTCACACTAACTTGTGTCATTGGTTCTCTCTATACTTAATCATTTTTGGTGATCTCTTAAACTGATCTTCGGTTTGCTCTTCCCTGTCTTTCGGTGTAGGCTTATCAAAAGTGTTGTTTGTATACTAATGGCAAATTAATGTCTTCAATCTCCCCCTTTGACATTAGTATCAAAAACTGATATGTGCAAAATATTAACAAAATGTTAAGTATATACAACATATATAATCCTTAGTCATTTAATGACTCCCCCTATGTATATGCCGGTATATCTGTACATATTATATATTTTTCTTCTTCATATCATTTTCCTTTTATGGATATACATATACATATCTACCATTTGCCCATCTGAATGAATGTACATAACATTTTCCCTTAACAAAATGTTAAGTATATACAACATATATAATCCTTAGTCATTTAATGACTCCCCCTATTTATATGCCGGTATATCTGTACATATGATATATTTTCCTTCTTCATATCATTTTCCTTTTATGAATATACATATACATATCTACCATTTTCCCATCTGAATGAATGTACATAACATTTTCCCTTTTTATTTTGTACTCATATCATTTCCACCTTTATTTGATATTAAGGGCAAAGCTCTTTTACCTTAGAGCTTATAAAAATATGGGAATGTGAAGACTTCATGTCTTCCATCATTTTCTCCCATTTCTCTTTGAGGTTCTCCAGAGCCATGTGCTCAAGTGTGATATTTGAATGCATATCATAGATGCTGTCTGCTACAGACATCTCGGGAGTTCCTATCAGTTGCCTTGCAGAACTAATATGCTATTGGACTAGTGTAAGATTTGGCAGAAGTTGAGCTTGTAGCTTGGTTACTTCTTCCCTGAAATGTGTCTCTGCTTCCCATAGCTCTTGCCTTAACCTTTTTACCTCAATTATTTTCTCATAATGCAGTTTGACTGCATTATCTCCATCTATGGTTAAGGTGCTAGCAATGTTTGCTAGATTTGCATCTATCTTTTCTATATTGTCACTATTTTCCTTAGTAAACTTCTCTATTGTGCTCAACTTTTGAATCAAGGTTATAGCTTCAGATATGATGGGGTCTAATTCAGATATGAATTATGATAGCTTTACCTTATTTACTGCCACTTCTTGGCTGATGTTCTCTATTAGCTTCTGCTGGTACTTCATTTCGGCTCTCTCCTCAATTGCCTTCTCAACATCAATGTTCTGAGTTGTGATTACGTCAGTGAGGATAGCTAGTTGATCAAGAATCGGCTTGTTTTGATCAATGTCAACATCAGGTACAATTTGATGTAGTATGTCCCACATTTTCTCCAGTACCATGGAGTCCCTGTGCTATTTCTTTAGCTTCTCTTGCAATGCCTTCCTCTGGCATATCTCTCCATATTCTTGTAATGCGTCAATGTCAAGTGTAGAGGGGTCACACTTCAGTATTTCAATGATTTCATCCAGTGTAACCTATAACTTGTTCTTCTTTGTCTTCTTCTTCTTCTTCTTCTGTGACTCGGTAGAATGTAACACCATTGCCAATTTCTCAGCCTTTCTTGTTGTGCTTGATGATGTGACCCGTTGTGCTTCTTTCTACTGCTTGGTGGAGGTTTTAGCTTGTCAGGTGTCTGCAAACGTCTCCACATTCACCTTAGCATTGTCGGTAGCACTCTTGCCTATTTTCTAAAGAGTACCATCTATTGGTTTGTCTCCTTCATTGGTGTCCTTTGCATCATCTGTCTTGGTATTTTCATTCTTGTCCTGAGTATCTGCATTTTTTTCTTTATCTCCTTTAGTAACCTTGTTGGTGTCAGTTACATCTTGAGTATTTCTGATGTCTTTTTGACCATCGATGTTGTCTTTGTTTTCTTCTTATCCTACATCCTTTGGAGTATCCTTCTCTAGAGATTTTCTTGTTTCTTCCAGAAAATTGATAGCTTGTATCAATATAGGCATGTTGCCTGGAACATTCACCCGTGCAGTATCAATTGTTGTATCCTGTTCATCGGTTGTGTCTTTTGTAACATCGACATCTTCATCCTTATTGATTTCATCAGCTGGGTCATTGGTGTAACCACCTAGATTTGGTCTATTCTGACTATAGACCCTATTTTCCCTAAGTGTGATCATACCCCCAATTATGTTCAAACGACCCTGTTACTGCTTGGCATAATTCTTTTGAAATCAATTTAATCTCCTAAGATGATCAAATCACTAAATTAATTATTTTTTAGCCAAAATCAAATAATCAATCAAATACATGACTAAAAATGATTAATTTGCTAGGAATTAAATAAAGTCCTAAATCAATTGCTCACTTGCAAAAGAACCCATTCCCATAGCCTAATTAATTTAATTAAATTGGCTATAGTCCTATTGATTATTAAAAAGAAATTAAATGTTTAAATAATTAATATCCCTATTTTTGAATCAATTAAATAAGTTTTATTCACTTCATTAATATTCCTCTAAAACCTAACCTAACCCACTTCAACCACTTTGACTTTGGGTTTGAACCTATCCCAACCCATTCACCCTTGCTAAATCTAATTCTAATCCTAATTCTATCCTAACCCACCTCCTAATGTTGTCACATTCCAT
>MU220517.1:432566-464851 GCA_018584345.1 Thuja plicata | reverse complement strand
CTTGTCCCCCCTCTCTCTCCTCATTCTTCTATAAATAGAAGGTGTTTTTGAGCACAAATAAGCCCATAATTTTAGAATCAAATGCATTGTTATGCTGTTAGAATAAACATAGATTCATATCATATTTCAGATTTCATGTTTAGGCATTGTTATTTTCATGCTTTTTAGAGCTAGAATGCATGTTTAGGAGATATCTTTCTTTGTTTTAACTTAATTATTTCATGTTGTCTTATATGTCACTGATAGTAGCATAATATGAGGGCTGTTATGTTGCTTATCATACTCTTCTTAGTTAGAAAGAAATAGGTCAATTTTAGTGCTTTATATGGTCATCTAACCATGTTTGCCACTAATGCAATGACCTATTGAAGTGTTGTGTCACAGGTAACAGGTGCAATATTTCACACACAATCAGTAATGTTAATGACATTAGTATCCACAATGTTGTCATTTGTGGTATCATCCCATGTTTCATTTGCAACATATGCAGTCTTGTTCCCTATTGTATCATCCTCTTCTTTGTCTAACTCAATGGATGTATCATTTTTAGTTGCCTTGTCAATATCTTGTTCTTGAAGGTCTTTGTCGGGGCTTACCTCTTTAATAGGTTTGTTCATGATTTTGCACCATTTCTTGTGGCTATCCTTTTCAAGTTCAATTAACTTGCCTTCAAGAAACTTATATGCCCTCAGCTTTGGTGAGAATTCCTTGTTGTGTTTCTCCATCATCTCATCTATCTCTACCTTCTTAGATTCAGGTGGCGTTAGACAAACAAGTACTCTCTCTCTCTGATCTCTTTCTCATTCTTCAATGCTAATGTCCAACAGGAGGATAATTTATCCAATAGTTCTCTTGGTACATAACTTCCTTCAAATTGCATTGGTACATATTTGAAGTTGTACATTTTAGCTATCATGGCTTCCTCAACTTTATTATGATCTTCTTGATCTAGTTTCATCCATTTTCTAATGTGTGGATCTGTAATAGATCCAAAATTTGCAATATAAACACAAATGTCATCAATAGTGTTAGGCTCTTTTACGTTGATATTTTCTGCATCTATGGATTCATCCTGCTTAATGTCTTCTATGTCCTCTTGGGTTCTGATGAATTTCCTTCCCTATTTGTTTTGACCTCTTTTCGGTGCTGGAGCTTTCCTCTTGTAAGTCCCGACCTTTCCTTTCTTTAGAGGTGAAGGAGTAGATTCTTTGGATGTTTGGCTTCTAGTCCTTGAAGCAACTATTGTCCTTGGTTCCTTAGATGGTGGAGGAGGTGGCGAATCTGGCTCTGTTTCCTCAGAGTCATTCTTTTCATCATCTTTACCGACAGATAGCTATTCTTCGATTTCCTCCTCTTGTTCAACTTCTTCACCTTCCTCAACTTCTTCCTCGGTTACTAATAGAATCTTCTTGAGATTCTTTACCATCTTGTCTTTCTTCTTGACAACTAGGCCTAATTTAATTCTTATCTTGGCCTCTTCATAGGTGCCAAACCTTGGTTTCTTCTTGTCTAATGGTTCAATTATTAAGGCCACAATTGCCTTTGTTGCAAGATAAATGTTGATCTCATATTCCAATGGTTGTAACCATGTTGTCCTTGCTACAATAGGTTTGATGTAAGTATTATCTGTGTCAACCATGAAGCATATCTCATCCTTATATTGGTCAATGGGTTGCTCAGGGATTCTTACCCACTTTTTCATTCGGTCTTTGAATACATTGAAGTATTCATCCATGACTATTTCAAAGTTATCTCCCAGTGCAGCTATGTGCTCACTGATTTGCATGGTGATGGGTTTGGTGCTGTCCCATTTCACATCTCCTACCGATGGAAATTTTTCTTGAAAATAGAAGAAGATACACATTATTAGTGATCCAAACTTACAAGTGTTTGACCTAGAATTCCTGATTGTCTTTAGATTGTCCTTCAACTAATTCAGGAGTAGCTTGAATAAGTCCAACTGTGTGCACTTCTTCACAATTTTGTAGGTTGTGTCCACTGCACCTGATACTATGTTGTTTAATCTTCTTGCCTGGAAGAATTTGTAACCCAAAACACATGCACCAAACTTGATCTCATCATCGGTAATTATTGTTACTTTCAATCCTTAGCCATCCCATTTGGCTCTTGTCATCTTTTCGGTCTCTGCACTCGGTAGATGCTTCAGTGCCTTTACTTTATTGGTTACAGGGTAATCGGTGACCGCATGGTTGACATCTCGGGTTATTGCCTTCGGTTCATCCAACCATAACTTGTTGTTATGCATTCTACTCAGTACTAACCAAATCCAATCGGTTTTGAAGACCTTCAGAAACATTAGGGCATTGGTGAGCCCTTTCACCTCAATGTTTTTCCTTAAGTGTTCCATCATCACTACAAAGCTTCTTGTAAGATTCTTCTACCTCTGATGTTCCAATCTCTACAATCTTGCAGTGTATGAAGGATTGAACGTCTTCAACTAGCAAAACCCTACCTGGAATGCACGAAAATGCACCAGCGTTGTCGGGTTGCACGAGGCAACCTCCGGATGGATCTTATAATTAGGTTCCTCACATGAGGTGTTCTTGATGATTTTGAACTCATCTTTCTTTGCATTCTTAGATTTCATGGTTCGTGAAGTCGATGCCATTTTTAGAAAATTAGGGCTTCTTTGTAATGCGTAAAAATAGAGTTGTCGATCTCGAAGAACTTATTGTTTGTGATTGCAAAGATATTTGAAATGCTTTGGAGTGTTGGAGGTCGAGTCGTGATTTCTCTTTAGCTAGGTTTCTTTTTGCTTGAAAATTGCCTCTGGTCTCTCTGCTCTGGGTGTCATGACAAAGGAGTCATTCTGATGCCTTATTTATAGTCATTGCCCTAAAATGCATGCCATAAATGCTTACCAACTCATCGGTGTATGAAGACTGAATTTGTCGGTGAAGACTTTACTTCCATCGATGATGCTTACAACGTCTCAGAGCAGTCGATGTTCACTTTTCTTTTACCGACAGGTTTCAATATCACTAACAACTTGTTCATGTGCTTGTTTACCGACGAGGCTCGGTCTATACTAGCAATTTTTTATTTTAACCGATGTATCTTGGTAAATGTAGGCAATCTTAACCTTGACTGTATACCGATGAGTTTCGATATATATGCCCGAAAGCATAGTTATCACATATTTCAACAAGTATAACCCTGATGCATCTTTCTTATGCTAATTTTGAATTATATCAACATATTATGGAACTGATGTATGGTAATAGCTTGGGGTAATGTAGTTCCATACTTACTTGTTCTACTTAGGCAGGGTTGGTGATGCCACCAGATCCATTGGATGGGGTGTCACCATTTGTATTGCTCATTCCAGCTTCATCATTGCTTGAAGCTTTTCTCCACATTTTGTCTCTAGTCCTCGAGATATCTTCAATGGTGTTTCCAATGGGATATGTTCTTGTCTTTGTCATTCGGTCTCTGCAGTCTTTCTTGAGATGACCAGCTTTATGACAGTGTAAGTATGCCATTCTGGGGTTTGTCCAACCTCTAGACTTTCTAGTCCATTGTCTCATACAGTTTGCAGCAATGTGACCATATCTTCCACATGCTGTACAATCTGTCCAAGTATTGTAGTCCCATACATATTGATTACTGATTCTCTTCAGTTGATAGGGAGTTTCTTGACCTTTAGGCTTCCATGTCTGTCTTTTATTTTTCTAGCATTTAAGAGTTGTGTGCCCATTCATTTTTCATGTAGGACAGTATTTGTCCATGTAGGTTTCCTTCTTTGGTTGTTTCATCTCAAACTTACATTCATATGCCTTATGCCCTTTCTTGTTACATTTATAACAGAATCCTATGAATGAAGATGTAGATTTAGGAATACCTTTCATTTTGCCTCTGCATACATTTGATGTATGGCCTTGCTTTCCACAGTGATTGCATGTAAGCTTTCTTGATCTTGGATTTTCATAGACATTCTTTGGATTGGATTGATTCGATGATTCTCCATTTTTGGTAAAGCCTAGACCGTTGTTGTTGTTGACTCTTCGTTGTCCCTCAAGAAAATCATCCATTCTTTTATTGCTTTCTTCAGCCTTTTTGATAATTTCATTATGTTGTTGCTGTATTCTTAATTCATGCTTTAAATTTTCATTCTCATCCCTCAGTTCACCGATAGCTTCTATTTTTCAATGAGTTCAACATTTAGTTTGTTTGCCTCTTGACTCATAAGAATAATCTAATTTGTTATCTCATGGTGATGCTCTGCAAGTCTTTGTATTTCAGACTCTTTTTCTTGTAGCTTTTCGGTGATCTTTCTTCTATCATCAATAGCTAGTGTTCTTTCTTATTGATCCTGTCTAGCATTGTTCATGACATCAATCATTCTTACCATTTGTGTCTCTTGACTGATTTGCAGAGATTTGACTTGTCCAGCCAGATGTAGACTGATTTCAGTTAGGCTTTTGATGCTTTCTTCTGATGTATCTGATGCTTTGCTTGTATTTGATCCATAAGACTCAAAAAAATTTGGAATCTCTTCCTCCTGATAATCTGTCTCATTCCTGTGAGATGCCATATTCTTTCTTTCATCCAACAACTATCTCATGTTGATTCTAGCTTCTTTATATTGTTCATAGAACATCTAAATTTTAAGATTTTTGTTCTCAATATTTTTATCAAGTTTGTACTTCTCCATTGTATGATCTCTTCTCTTAAGCCTTTAAGATTTCCAAGAAGAGACTTAGATCTGATACCAATTTTTGGGATTAATGGGAAGTATGTACTAAGAGGGGAGGGGTGAATCAATACCTTTAAAACATTTTGTGTCCTTTCATCAATTAACCTTTGTAATCAATTTCATGTCCATTCAATCTGATCTAAACTATCTTGATGTGAGTTATATCAATTCATAACATTAATAAACATGTGAATCATTCATGAAAGTAATTGACACATAACACAAGATATGATATTGCAGAAAACTCCTGTTAGGAATTAAAAACTGCGGTGGGGATGGCACCCACAAAACTTCACTATCCGCAGATTGGAAGTGGCCGGTTAAGGCTTACAATTTGATCACTTTTGATGATCTACCCTGTTAGGAGTATCAGTGGAGACCTGTTAAAGTCTACTATGTTAAGAGCTTTAGCAACACTGTTAAGTGTGCACTCGGTTAAGAGATTGGATGTTGGACTGTTAAATCCACCTTCCTTGAAAGGATTTTTACACTTGGCTCCACTTTTTAGAATGATAGAAAATTACAAATTGACCTAGTAAATGCAATCTCCTATTGTTGATACAGATCCTATGTAGTTCACATAAAAAGATTATCACCTTAACTATGATTGAATAATACCTCTGATTATAACTAAATTTCTTTTGGATCAGTAAATGAACAACTCAAAGCACTAAATTTATGGGCTAAATGAACAATCTCAATGTCTAAATGTGGGGATCAAAAATTGAACAAGCTACTCATCTAAAATTGCGGATAAGTGAACAACACAAACTTTTATTTCAAGCATTCTTTTTTCCATAAAATATGAACATCTTAAATCGAGCACAACATTGCTTGAGGGAATGAACTGTTTGCTTGAAACTATTTTGGGAGAAAACGACATGGATTAGGAGAGTATGCTCTAATTCTTTGGAGGAATCAGAAATCTAGACGTCCTATGCTCGCCAATCCTTTGTACGCTTATTTAATAGTAGAGGGGTTGCTGGTTGAGGAAAAAATCTCCCAGGAACGACCCAAGTGAGGACAAGTTTTACGCTAACCCTTCCAACTCATTATAAATAATTGCTTCCTCGTAGGCCAAAGCCTCGAAAGACGAAATCAGTTTTGTTCCTGGAATTTTGACATCATTCCTTGAACATGCTTGGGTGTGTGTAGAGTGGAGCCGCTTGAATCTTGCTTGCGAGACTACACATATTTGAGTACTCATAGGGCTATACGATTCAATTTTTCCTTGTGAAATTCTATGGGGGACGGTTTCAAACAGATTGCCCAATCATAGACAACATTTAAACTAAAATAATTCTTGATTCACCCCCGAAAGGGTGATAATCCTTGTGCAAGGAAAAAATTAATTGCCCCAAGACACTCGTCATATCGTGCCCTCACTTGCATTTGGAGTCAGCTAATATAACATCATGAGTGGAACCATTGTGTGCTTGGTGATGGTTGTATTTTGATTAGCATTTGAGTGTGTAGCTAAGTCAACAAGCAAGGATTTTCATCCTCCGCCTATAAAATAGGGACAAGATGTGTGCCTGTTTCACCCTTTAACAATGCACCAATGCTTGACGTAACTGAAAGATCACTAAAAAGATAACGTTTTCAAAACAAGAAACAAATTTCAATCCTGGGTCTACATATGTGTTTTTCACCCATTGACAGGTCTTAGAACACAATCCGCAATCAAACGAACTTCAAGCACTTCCAAGATGAATTTTTCAAAACTGATCAAATCTGACAGAGACATCATAAAATCGTATCCCAAATTTCCTGGATCATTTTTGGTATCCTGGCTCGCATCTAGTATCCTAGCTCACATCTGGTTAACACATCATCGCATCTAGGGTTCTAGCTCGCATCTAGGGTCGACAGTAGCTCGCATCTTGTATTTCTAGGCTCGCATCTGGGAGCTTGCGTCTAGGAAAATGGGCATTTGCAGAATAGTTTCTCAAGAAAACTTAGTTGATTTGGATACCCTTTTGGCTCTTTAGTCTTCCCATGTTGTCTTTTCTGGTCTCCCTTACATTGTGTCAAAACACTTTTTCAGACGTCTACCTTGCATGTCTAGTCAGTTTTTCGTTATCTGTCTCAATAAGTGTGGTCTATCCGCTTCTTACAACAACTTGGTTCCCAGCTCACTGTCAGGGCATTCTAACCCTCTGACGCTAGAATCATTTACTTCTACCAAAACTCAAACGATACTTCCAACTAGATACACTCACTTGAATGATTCGAAATACTGTCGGACACTCTCAGGAAACTTTGACAAAGTTGAGGTACAACCACATGGTTAACACAAGACACAAAAAGTACACATCTAAAGGATCAAAAGTGCCCCCTAAATCACTACACTTTCAGGGAGAAACATCTCACAGTTCCCTAATCGATCTAGACTCTCCACAAATGGATAGAAACACTCGCGAATGGAGTGCAACTTTTGAAGATTATGACAATAGAAAAAGCCAAGAGCACAAAGATATCGATGAAAAAGAAGAACCCGCATTTGAACATCCTCCATTTGGATCGGACAGTGAGGGGGACATCCCTGAAGATGAGTATGATAAAATCAAACAGAGCAAGAGGTTCCACAAGATACTGGAAAGGATAATTGACGAGGACAAAGAGAAATACTTCCTCCATTTAGCATCCACTGGCATAAAATTACCCAAGGATTATGATGTGGAACAACTAAAAGAAAGGGAGATACCGACTCCTATTTCTATTCTTGCCAAACAACTTACCTTAATGCAAACGGAACTTGCAACTCTCAAGCAAGAGAAGGCTAAACCCAAAACAAAATACTTGGTGGACTCCATTTGTCCATTTCCTTTCGACAAGAATATCACTATGGTTCCATTCCCTCCCAACATGGCACGACCAAAATATGACAAGTATACAGGAGAGACAGATTCACATGACCATATTCGAGAGTTTTGTGCTCTTAGCATAGAGTACATGCATGAACCTACTTACCTCATGCGACTGTTTCCTGGAAGTCTAGGAGGCAACGCCATGGAATGGTTCTCAAAAATTACACCCAAGGTCAAAACTTTTGAGGAGTCAATACAACAATTTATCCAACATTACTCCTATAATATCCAGCATGACGTGACTATGATGGATCTGTGCAACACTAAACAGAAGATTGGCAAATCCTTTACCCACTTTCTACAAAGATAGAGGAAAATCTTTGCACGGTATTCAAGAGCCAGCCCCGAATCTGAGAAGATGGAAATCGTTGTCAATAACTTGATACCAAAATTAAAATACACATTGCAAATGCAAGATTCCCCTAGTTTTGATAGGATGATAAAGAACGCCCTCTGTATGGAAGAGGTTATGGTAAAAAAGGGGGAGATCACTCTTCAAAGTGAAAACAAACCTAACAACTCCAACTCCAAACCTAAATGTTGAAAGCAGAACAAAAATGTTGTCAATGATGGCATATTAGACGCATCCAATGTTGGTCCTAAACCTGAGGTATTTAATCAACCAAAAACATGCAAGCAAGCAAAGATGCCAAGGTAACAACCCCCATACCTAAAGAAAATAATGATAATAGAAAGGGTCGGACATGGACTTCAAAACCTCAAAGAACATTCACTCCTTTGGGAGAGCCTCTCGACACTGTTCTGAAGACACTTTTAGACAACAAAGTTCTCACAATCCCAGATTCCAAGCCATGGGATCCAGCGGTCAAACCAAGGTGGTGGGATGATAATTCTTATTGTGTTTTTCACAAGAACAAAGGACGCAAGACTAAAAATTGTCTTAAGCTTAAACATGTTATTCAAAACCTCATCGAAGGAGGAAAGATCAAAGTGGAAGGACACACTACCAATGAAGATCATACAACATTTAACAAACCGTCCCTAACTACGATAAAGGGGAAACATCTAAAGGAAAGGGTAATGAAGTAAACTACACCTACTCCAATAATGATAACATGATCAATATGCTAGACATTAAAATCGAATCAATTAATGTGGTCACAATCAAAGGTGTTTCTTTCCAATCAAATGCGGTGACTCAGAGCCAAGCACAGGTCATGATCAAAGGACCCAATTCTTCCCCTAAACCAACATCAACGTCCAAGGTTCCTATTGTTACTATTCCTAAACTAGCAGTGAAACACGTGGCTATTATTCTTGCAACAAAGTATGACTTGGTGGACCAATTACAACGAACCTTTGCCAAAATTTCCATTTTTGAGTTGCTTAAAATATCCACAGTGCATAGGGAAATCCTGGAACAATCCCTACACACCACAAATGTACCAAAGGACCTTGATATAGACAAATTCCAAGTGATGGTCAATCACATATCAGCGGCCTATTGCCTCTCCTTTTCTAAAGAGGATGATAAGTCATTGACACATCCACATAATCAACCCCTCCATATTGAAGTCCTCATTCATAAATCCCGTGTTAGACGCGTATTGATAGATGGAGGTGCAGGATTGAATATTTGTAGACTTAATCTAATAAAAAAACTGGGTCTCTCATAACAGACCATTGACTCTAGAAGCAAAATAACTATCAAAGCTTATGATGAGGAAGAAATATTCTCTAAAGGCCTTTTTGTTCTACCCATCAGAGTCAGACCAATTGAAAGGAATGTTGTATGTCAAGTTCTAGATCTGCCCCTGGCCTACAATATCCTATTGGGGAGACCATGGATTCAAAAAATGCAAGCTATGCTGTCTACTTACCACCAGTGTATCAAATTCCCACATAATGGGGTGGAAGTGACAATTCCTACAGATGCTAATTATACTTGTAACAATACCAAAGTAGGTAGTATGATTCCACATAACAAGGAAGCTATGAATGAAATTGCTCCTAAGACTACCAAGGACATGGTTATGAAGAGTTTTGGCAAAACCTTAAAACTTGAAGAAACAAGTATGGGAGAATACAAGCTGGACATGACTTCGTCACTGACAGAACTTCTGATGTCACCAAGATCCTATGGAAAACCTTCCTTGACATTCACACCTACTGCATCCAAGGAGCCAAAAATCCATAAAGCAACTGGCATGGTAAAGGCATCCACATCTTCTTTAGATAACACAAAAGAACACGCAGTCTTGGACTGACTTTACAAAGAAGAACCAAAGGAAGCTGAGGTCAAACATGTAGAAATATCCCCAAAACAGTATGGTAAAGGATACGATCTCCTCAATAAAATGGGATACAAAGGAAGAGGACCTCTAAGAGACACTAGAAGGGGACTTATTGAACCTGTACACATGGAGTTCAGAAATACCAGGGACAAAACAAGACTAGGTTTTAATACTGAATTTGACAAACCTGCTTCAAGAGATAGTCCAATTTTTGACAAAGGGAGAGATGAAATAGAGGAGATAGAACTAGAGCCATGGTCCTATGAAAGGTTATTACATGTTGACACAGAGAATCCCTACTATCAAGGAGAGTGCTATGTACCAAGCTTTGAGGTACTACAAGATCTTCACACCCCTTTGTTAACACAACCTCCTATTCAAGAGTAGGATACATAACAACAGTTGATCCAGAGGTACCATTGATAGCAACAGTTAATGAAGACACACCTCAAAAACTGGAGTCACATCCTAACTGGGGGAAGTTAGTCACGATCACACATTTCCTTGATCTACCACACTTTGATCCATAGATAGCTAACCGAGTACCCTAGATAACTATTGTTGAATACTTAAACAAGTCTTATGACAAAATCACTGACTCTCATGAATATGAATGGGATGAGCTATCTGTCGCCATAGAAGATATTGAAATGGATACAATTCACATGTTTGCAGCTCCCTCAACACCTCGTGAACATTCTAACACTACTCCCAACAACGTTGATATTCCTGAAGAAGAGGAAGAGTTCCTTCCCCCAATCATTGATGGAGGTACTGGTGTTCTCATAAGCCTAGAAGAATTTCAGAGGCGACAAGAAAGAAGCCTCCTTTTACGAAGAGATGATGCTGAAAGTTCCACTGATGAGTCACTAGAGTTTGGTCTTCATATAACTAACAATGACCCTTTTAATGATGATCTAGATCTTATTGATCTAAACATTGAATAATTTAACTTAACAAGACATGTCATGTCTGTTAATAGTCATGATGCTAACGTAATGTTGTCCTTCCCTGAATCTGATTCCTTGTCTTTGATAAACCCAGACCTAATTGATTGGACTAGTACAGATCCTGTGCCTATCCTTGACTTTCCCAATGACTACACCTTGGCTTGTTATCTAAATGCTTGTGAACCCTATCCTTCTTCCACCAATGAAAGGAGCATGAACATGTCACAGGAGGATATCAAGTTTCTTAGTCAAAAATTGAAGAATAAAAAGAAAAAGGGAACTGATGGTGAAAACCATGTTGTGGCAATATTAGATCCTAAAATAGTAAAAACAAAAGACACATCTAATGGTGAAAACCTCTCAGAGGCTCCAAAGGATGAGATTCTTGACATCCTCCCCGAGCACTTTTAGGAAAGGTCTTCAGTTCTGATAGAACCAACACAGCCAGTTAATTTGGGCACAATTAATGATCCTCAAATAGTACACCTAGCACAATCTTTGTTAGAAGAAGAGAAGACATAGTTCACGGAGTTTCTAAAAGAGAAGAAGATCAATTTTTCATGGTCTTATACATATATGCCTGGACTAGATCCTAATATAATCATGCACCACTTATCTATAGCTCCCGGGATCAAGCCTGTGAAACAAAAAATTAGAAAGATGCATCCTCATGTTGCATTGCTAGTAAAGGCGGAGCTAGAGAAATTGTTAAAAGTTGGGTTCATCAAAGTCATTGCCTATGCAGGATGGATCTCCAATGTGGTCCTAGTGTCTAAATCTGATAAATCTATTAGGATATGTATAGACTTCAGAGAATTAAACAAGGCATGTCCTAAGGATGACTTCCCCCTACCTAATATTGATATGATCATAGACCTCACAGCAGGCTACCAAATGTATTCATTAATGGATAGTTTCTTAGGCTATTATCAGATAAAAAAAGCCTTTGAGGATCAAGAGAAAATTGCATTTACATGCGCATGGGGCACCTTTTTCTAGAACGTCATGCCATTTGGGTTAAAGAATGCCGACGCCACATATCAAAGAGCAATGACTACTATATTCCATGATATGATGCATAAAAAAGGGAGGATTACGTGGATGACACCTTGGCTAAATCCAAAGAGAGGAGCACTCATATTGATGACTTAAGGAAGATATTGGATCTAATGGAGCAATTTCAACTCAGGCTCAATCCAAAGAAATGTGCCTTTGGTGTCCAATTAGGAAAACTCTTAGGGTTTATAGTTTTAGTGAAGGGAATTGAGGTGGATCCTGCAAAGGTCAAATCTATTCTAGAGATGGCTCCTCCATGCAACATCAGTCAAATGAGGACATTGCAAGGGATACTTCAATCAATTAGGAGGTTCATGTCACAACCTACTAACAAAGGACAACCCTTTACCAAATTGCTACATAAAGGGGTCACCTTCAAATGGGATGAACACTATGAAGCCAACTTCAGAGAATTAAAAGGGTACCTGGCTACTCCTATTCTTATGGTGCCTATTCATGGGAATCCATTACTCCTGTATATTTTAGCTACAACTACATCACTAGGATTATTTCTCGCACAAGAGGATGAAACTAAGAAAGAAAGAGCTATCTACCACATCAGTAGAACACTAGTCTCCTATGAGCTCAATTACAAAATTATTGAGAAAGCATGCTTAGCTGTTGTCTTCACATCACAAAAATTAAGACACTACATGCTCTCACATACAATAAGGCTCATTTCTAAGATTGATCCTCTGAAGTACCTTTTGAGAAAAACAACATTAACAGGGTGTCTGGCGAAATGGGTCCTCATTCTAAGTGAATTTGATATTGAGTATGTAGACAGGTGGGTTATTAAAGGACAAGTTCTCACGGATCAACTAGCTAATTCACCACTCCAAGATGATGAACCTTTAAGGATTGAATTCCCTAATGAGACAATTATGTATCTAATTGAGTACCCATGGAAAATGTACTTTGATGGCTCTTTCATGCAAGAAGGCTCTGGAGCAGGAGTTCTGTTCATAACTCCTCAAGGCTACAAGATACCCAAGTCTTACAAATTGATGTTCCCATGCATGAACAATATTTCTGAATATGAGGCACTGGTAAATGGTCTTAAGCTTGCCATGGAATGGAAAATTGTAGAGTTACATGTATATGGTGACTCTCGGCTCATTATCAATCAAATCAATGGAGATTACCAGACAAAAGATGAGAAATCGACACCCTAAAAACAACTCGTTGATGACCTAAAGAAGTACTTTGTCTTCATCACATTCCAGTAGATACCCAAAACGGAGAATAAGGCTGCAAATGCTATGGCTACATTGACGTCCATGTTACAACTGGAGGAACATCAATTCTGCTATGACTTCTTGGTGGAAGAACTCTCGTATCCTGCCTTTGATACCCCTAAATACAAGGTAATCTGTGCTTTGAACACCCCAGACCAATCTCGGTATACTCATATTATTGCCTATCTAACTGACCAAACCATTCCTAATAATCTATCCAAAAATGAGAAAAGAGCCTTGATTAGGACAACATCGCGTTATGTCCTCATAACTAATAAATTATATCGACGAGGTCTTGACGATACACTTCTTAGGTGTTTAGAACTCAAAGAGTCAGATTGCGTGTTAAAATAAGTCCATGAAGGTGTATGTGGATCACATTCAAATGGATTTTCACTAGCAAAGAAACTACTCAGAGTATTCTATTACTGGCCTACCATGGAAAAATATGCTATTCAGTTTTCCAAGACATGTCATAAATTCCAAACACATGGAAATCTCATCCATGCTCCTGCTAGAGAACTTATACCTTTTATTACACATTGGCCATTTCAACAATGGGCCTTTGACTTGGTTGGAAAAATATATCCCAATTCTTCAAATGGACACAAGTTCATCATTACGACCACTGAGTATTTCATGAAGTGGGTCGAAGTCATGCTGCTAATCAAAGCCACTGGCAAATAGGTGGCTATGTTCATTCTGAACTACATTATCTGTAGATATGTGATACCCTCATCAATTGTAACAGACAATGGGGGCCAATTTAAAACTCAAGACATTGATGACCTTTGTGAACAGTTCCACATCACTCAAAATTGCTCCTCAATATATTACCCTCAAGGTAATGGAAAAGCTAAGGCATCTAATAAGAATATTCTCAAAATCCTACCTTGAATTGTAAGTAAGTTTGGCAGAGATTGGCATCTACAAATGAATCTGGCACTTTGGGCCTACAGAACAAGCATCAAAACACCAATTGGAGCCACGCCATTTTCCCTAGTCTATGGCGCTGAGGCAGTACTACCTATTGAGGTTGAAATCCCATCTTTGCAAATATCTTTACAAGGTCTTGTTACTGAAGAGCAATATCGCATCAATAGGGTGAATTCTTTAGACCTGCTTGATGAGCGAAGACAACAGGCATTCGATCATCTGAAAGTATACCAAGCACGTATGTCCAAAGGGTACAATAAGAAGGTCAAACCATGAAAATTTGAAGTGGGGGATCTTGTCTTAAAGGAGAATCCTAAGAACTAGCGCAACAGAGAACAAAAGGGAAAATTTGAACCTAACTGGCTGGGACCTTATGTTATCACTGCTACTTTTGGGACTAGAGCTTTTCAACTGGCTACACCTGAGGGAGATGTCCTTCCAGATCCTATCAATACTCTACATTTGAATCATTTCTACGCTTGATGTTCAACTAGCAAAGCCTGTACAGTGAAATAGTTCTCAGAAAATAACAAAAACATTCAAAAATTGATCCTGAAGAAAGGTATCCTTGGTGAAAACCTGGTAAAAAGGCGCCTTGATACTACCAAAAGCATTCAAAAAAGAAAAAATAGCAAAAAAATTGAAAAAGAGAAAAGTGCCTTGATGACAACCTGGTAAAACAGGCATCTTTCTAGCAAAAAGAAAGAAAAGGTCTTGCCAAGTGGTCAAAACCTGGCAATCAGGCATCACTTGTGTTCTGCGCTCCATCTATCAATGTATTGTTGATACTAAGCCTTCACGATTACACATGTGTTAAGAGTTGACTTTGTTTCCTACACAACTATCTTATCCTCGCTTGGGATTTGTCTGCATTTCTATCTTAAGATCAAGTCATTCTACACTGGGGGCATCTTTTCCAGTCTGATAGGTTACATCTTCTAAGTCGTCACAGGTTGGTTTGTCTAGTAATACCATACTTCTTGATACTTTTGCCAAACTGTCACACTCACAACACAAGGATGACGCAAGCATTACACTAACATGAACGATATTCCTCTAAACCCCATGGGATTGCAAACATGAATAAAATTGTACATAGACATGGAACACATCTTGATTGAATTCCAACTTTTGATTGTTGAATCTCTACTGCGCTTCAAAAAAAAGAATCAATACTACCTAAACACAATTTGATCTTGGCTTTATTATGACTCTTTTATGAACCCATGATGTTTTCAGGGGGGGCATCTAAGAAGTTATGAGCTTTCTTTGATTGATTCACAATTGATATTTGTTATGTCTTTCGAGTTACTCCATGACGTCTGTGCAAAGACAAAGAGTCACAAGGACAGGGGGCATAACATTTTTTTGGTTTTCTGCGTATGGTGATTGTTCCAAATAATCCTATAAATTTCACCTAACTGAGATGTTTATGGTAAGAGCTGCCACTATGGGTGGATAGTCGCATATATCTCGATCTTTGTTATGTGTAAACTACGGTGAGGTTGGAACAATTTCCTTGTCTATTTTCTAAAAACTCAGATTCTCGCTAAGGTATACGAAGCATAATGTACCCAAGGATATGAATTTTCAAGGTCATTGTGGGTCTAATATCTTTCCTTACACAGAATCTGATATATTAAAAGGAAGGTGAGTATTGTGTTATCCTGGCTTCTATGCCTTGATACCTAAGTCTATTTTTGATATTTCAATAAACCATAGTATTCATACTCTCATGCTATCAGTGGGTATTAGTGATGGTTGTACTATCAGGTGGTATCCATTCCAAACAACGCCCAATGATGATAAAAAAGCTACAATATCTGCAAATCAGTGACAGTCCTAAGAGTCTGCATAGAGCTACACTTAGAAATTGCATGATTCATTTTGAAAGAACAACATAAGGATTTGAGCTCAAACTCCTTTCTATTTTTAATTCATCTGAAATCCAATATATTTACATATCCATGCTTCCTGAAATCTTTGGTCAATCAGGAACAAAACCAAACTCACATTTTAAACTTTAATTAACTTGGTACTCGTGTGTTTACTCTTAACACACCTTCATCTCTTCTCTTCTTCTACTTCATTCTTTCTTGTCCTACCCGTCCCATGCAAGTGATACATTATTTCAATAGTAGGATTTCATTTCTTTCCTTCGATCGTTCCCAAGGGGGCATGATCACACTATCATCAATCAAATTCTTGGTCAAAGCAACATTAAAATGACTTCGTTATCAAACAACTAGGGGCATAATAGTTTCCTTGACTAAGTTAGAACTGTTGGATAGAAAGATTTGGTTCTCATAAGCTGGATATCTCGTGTTTCCTCATTTTAAAAGATTCTTACTAAGCTCTTGGCAGATTCATACTGGCTTTTGGATGACAACCAAGTTCAGAATCAACATTATCAATCTTTGGATGACAACCAAGTTCAGAATTGGTATCTTTAAGATCTTTTATTGACCTTTGGATGACAACCAAGTTCAAATTCAATTCTATCAGTTTAGTTCAATCAAGTGCGAGACTGATCTCATTAGGCATTTTGTTCGATCGTGAACAAAATTCTCAATCTTTTCGGAGTCAAAATCAAAAACTTTCTTTGAATCAATGCGCTGCTCGTACATCAATTCAAAGAGGGGCAAATGTAACCACTTGGATTTGGTCTGTTACGAATATAGACCCTATTTTTCCGAAGTGTGATCATACCCCCAATTATGTTCAAACAACCCTGTTACTGCTTGACATAATTCTTTTGAAATCAATTTAATCTCCTAAGATGAACAAATTACTAAATTAATTACTTTTTAGCCAAAATCAAATAATCAATCAAATATATGGCTAAAAATGATCAATTTTCTAAGAATTAAATAAAGTCCTAAATCAATTGCTCACTTGCAAAAGAACCCATCGCCATAGCCTAATTAATTTAATTAAATTGGCTATAGTCCTATTGATTATTAAAAAGCAATTAAATGTTTAAATAATTAATATCCCTATTTTTGAATGAATTAAATAAGTTTTATTCATTTCATTAATATTCCTCTAAACCCTAACCTAACCCACTTCAACCACTTTGACTCTTGGTTTGAACCTATCCCAACCCATTCACCCTTGCTAAATCTAATTCTTATCCTAATTCTATCCTAACCCACCTCCAAATGTTGTCACATTCCATTAAGGAATGATTAAGGACTCAACCCACTTGAGAAAGTCAAGGAATCTCAAGAAACCTTTCCTCAAGTCCACCTTCTCAAGCTTGACTTGTAACCCTACCCATGCCTCTTAAATTCTTGCATTTAATGAATTTGCCTCCACCATGCCTCAATAATGCCCAAGGCATTAATGCCCCTTACACTTCATTAATGAGTTTTTCAACTCCATTAATGCACCTTGTCCCCCCTCTCTCTCCTCATTCTTCTATAAATAGAAGATGTTTTTGAGCACAAATAAGCCCATAATTTTAGAATCAAATGCATTGTTACGCTGTTAGAATAAACATAGATTCATATCATATTTCAGATTTCATGTTTAGGCATTGTTATTTTCATATTTTTTAGAGCTAGAATGCATGTTTAGGAGATATCTTTCTTTGTTTTAACTTAAATATTTCATGCTAAGTCATATATGTCACTGATAGTAGCATAATCTGAGGGCTGTTATGTTGCTTATCATACTATTCTTAGTTAGAAAGCAATAGGTCAATTTTAGTGCTTTATATGCTCATCTAACCATGTTTTCCACTAATGCAATGACCTATTGAAGTGTTGTGTCGTAGGTAACAGGTGCAATATTTCACACACACAATTGGTAATGTCAATGACATTAGTATCCAAAATGTTGTCATTTGTGGTATCATCCCATGTTTCATCTGCAACATCTGCAGTCTTGTTCCCTGTTGTATCATCCTCTTCTTTGTCTAACTCAATGGATGTATCATCTTTAGTTGCCTTGTCAACATCTTGTTCTTTAAGGTCTTTTTCGGCGCTTACCTCTTCAATAGGTCTGTTCATGATTTTGCACCATTTCTTGTGGCTATCCTTTTCAAGTTTAATTAACTTGCCTTCAAGAAACTCATATGCCCTCAGCTTTGGTGAGAATTCCTTGTTGTGTTTCTCCATCATCTCATCTATCTCTACCTTCTTAGATTCACGTGGCATTAGAGAAACAAGTACTCTCTCTCTCTGATCTCTTTCTCATTCTTCAATGCAAATTTCCAACGGGAGGATAATCTATCCAATAGTTCCCTTGGTACATAACATCCTTCAAATTGCATTGGTACATATTTGAAGTTGTACATTTTAGCTGTCATGGCTTCCTCAACTTTATTTTGATCTTCTTGATCTAGTTTTTTCCATTTTCTAATGTGTGGATATGTAATAGATCCAAAATTTGCAATATAAAAACAAATGTCATCAATAGTGTCAGGTTCTTTTACCTTGATATTTTCTGCCTCTATGCATTCATCGTGCTTAATGTCTTCTATGTCCTCTCAGGTTTTTGATGAATTTCCTTCCCTTTTTGTTTTGACCTCTTTTCGGTGCTTGAGCTTTCCTCTTGTAAGTCCTGACCTTTCCTTTCTTTAGAGGTAAAGGAGTAGATTCTTTGGATGTTTGGCTTCTAGTCCTTGAAGTAGTTGTTGTACTTGGTTCCTTAGATGGTGGAGGAGGTGGCGAATCTGACTCTATTTCCTCAGAGTCATTCTTTTCTTCATATTTATCGACAGATAGTTGTTCTTCGGTTTCCTCCTCTTGTTCAGCTTCTTCACCTTCCTCAACTTCTTCCTCGGTTACTGATAGAATATTCTTGAGATTCTTTACCATCTTGTCTTTCTTCTTGACTATCTTCTTGACAACTAGGCCTGATTTAATTCTTATCTTGGCCTCTTCATATCTGCCAAACCTTGGTTACTTCTTGTCTAGTGGTTCATTGATTAAGGCATCAATTGCCTTTGTTACATGATCAATGTTGATCTCATACTCCAATGGTTGTAACCATGCTGTCCTTGATACAACAGGTTTGATGTAAGTATTATCTGTGTCAACCATGAAACATATCTCATCCTTATATTGGTCAATGAGTTGCTCGGGGATTCCTACCCTCTTTTTCATTCAGTCTTTGAATACATTGAAGTATTCATCCATGACTGTTTCAAAGTTATCTCCCAGTGCATTTATGTGCTCACTGATTTGCATGGTGACGGGTTTGGTGCTGTCCCATTTCACATCTCCTACTGATGGGAAATTTTCTTGAAAATAGAAGAAGATACACATTAATAATGAGCCAAACTTACAAGTGTTTGACTTAGCATTCCTGGTTGTCTTTAGATTGTCCTTCAACTAATTCAAGAGTAGCTCAGATAAGTCCAACTGTGTGCCCTTCTTCACAATTTTGTAGGTTGTGTCCACTGCACCTAATGCTATGCTATTTAATCTTCTTTCCTGGAAGAATTTGTAACCCAAAACACATGCACCAAACTTGATCTCATCATCGGTAATTATTGTTACTTTCAATCCTCGGCCATCCCATTTGGCTCTTGTCAATTTTTTAGTCTCTGCCCTCGATGGATGATTTAGTGCCTTTACTTTATCAGTTACGGGGTAATCGATGAACTCATGGATGCCATCTTTAGTTATCACCTTCGGTTCATCCAACCATAAATTGTTGTTATCCATTCTGCTCAGTACTAACCGAAGCCAATCGATTTTGAAGACCTTCAAAAACATTAGGGCATTGGTGAGCCCTTTCACCTCAATGTGTTTATGTTCTTCCTTAAGTGTTCCATCATCGTTACAAAGCTTCTTGTAAGCTTCTTCTACCTTTGACATCCCAAATCTCTACAATCTTGCAGTGTATGAAGGATCGAACGTCTTCAACTAGCAAAACCCTAGCTGGAATGCGCGAAAATGCACCAGCATCATCGGGTTGTGAGGAAAGCTCCGAATGGATCTTATAATTAGGTTCCTCACATGGTGTGTTCTTGATGATCTTGAACTCATCTTTCTTTGCATTCTTAGATTTCACGGTTCGTGAAGTCGATGCCATTTTCATAAAATTAGGGCTTCTTTGTAATGCCTAAAAATGGAGTTATTGATCTCGAAGAACTTACTATTTGTGCTTGCAAAGATATTTGAAATGCTTTGGAGTGTTGGAGGTCGAGTTGTGATTGCTCTGTAGCTAGATTTCTTTTTTCTTGAAAATTGCCTCTGGTCGCTTTGCTTTGGGTGTCGTGACAAAGGAGTCATTCTAATGCCCTATTTATAGCCGTTGCCCTAAAATGCATGCCATAAATGCTTACAAACTCGTCGGTGTATGAAGACTGAGTTTGTCGGTGAAGACTTTACTTCCATCGGTGATGCTTACAACATTTCAGAGCAGTCGATGTTCACTTTTATTTTACCAACATGTTTTAGTATCACTGACAACTTGTTCATGTGATTGTTTACCGACGAGGCTCGGTCTATACTAGCAATTTTTTATTTTAACCGACGCATCTCGTTAAATGTAGGCAATCTTAACATTGAGTGTATACCGACAGGTTTCGATATATATGCCCGAAAGCATATTTATCACATATTTCAACAAGTATAACCCTGATGCATCTTTCTTATGCTAATTTGGAATTATATCAACATATTATGGAACTAATGTAAAGTAATAGTTTGGGGTAATGCAATTCCATACTTACTTGTTCTTTTTAGGTGGGGTTGGTGATGTCACCAAATCTCTTGGATGGGGTGTCACCATTTGTATCGCTTGTTCCAGCTTCATCATTGCTTGAATCTTTTCTCCACATTTTTTCTCTAGCCCTCTAGATATCTTCAATGGTGTTTCTATTGGGATATGTGTTTGTCTTTGTCATTCGATCTCTGCAGTCTTTCTTGAGATGACCAGCTTTATGACAGTGTAAGCATGCCATTATGGGGTTTGTCTAGTCTCTAGACTTTCTAGTCCATTGTCTCATACAGTTTGCAACAATGTGACCATATCGTCCACATGCTGTACAATTTGTCCAAGTATTGTAGTCCCATACATACTGATTACCGATTCTCTTCGATTGATAGGGAGTTTCTTGACCTTTAGGCTTCCATGTTTGTCTTTTACTTTTCCAGCATTCAAGAGTTGTGTGCCCATTCCTTTTTCATGTAGGACAGTATTTGTCCATGTAGGTTTCCTTCTTTGGTTGTTTCATCTCAGACTTACATTCATATGCTTCATGACCTTTCTTGTTACATTTATAACAGAATCCTATGAATAAAGATGTAGATTTAGGAATACCTTTCATTTTGCCTCTGCATACATTTGATGTATGGCCTTGCTTTCCATAGTGATTGCATGTAAGCTTTCTTGATCTTGGATTTTCATAGACATTCTTTGGATTGGATTGATTTGATGATTCTCTATTTTTGGTAAAGCCTAGACCATTTTTGTTGTTGACTCTTCGTTGTCCCTCAAGAAAATCATCCATTCTTTTATTGCTTTCTTCATCCTTTTTGATAATTTCATTATTTTGTTGATGTATTCTTAATTCATGCTTTAAATTTTCATTCTCATCCCTCAGTTCACTGATAGCTTCTATTTTTTCAATGAGTTCAACATTTAGTCTGTTTGCCTCTTGATTCATAAGAATAATCTGATTTGTTAGCTCATGGTGATGCTCTGCAAGTCTTTGTATTTCAGACTCTTTTTCTTGTAGCTTTTCTGTGATCTTTCTTCTATCATCAATAGCTAGTGTTCTTTCTTGTTCATCCTATCTATCATTGTTCATGACACCAATCATTCTTACCATCTGCGTCTCTTAACCGATTTGCATAGATTTGACTTGTCCAGCTAGATGTAGATTGATTTCAATTAGGCTTGTGATGCTTTCTTTTGATGTATCTGATGCTTTGCTTGTATTTGATTCTGAAGACTCATAAAAATCTAGAATCTCTTCCTCCTGATAATCTGTCTCATTACTGCGAGATGCCATATTCTTTCTTTCATCCAACAATTGTCTCATGTTGATTCTAGCTTATTTATATTGTTAATAGAACATCTGAATTTTAAGCTTTTTGTTCTCAATATTTTTATCAAGTTTGTACTTCTCCATTGTATGATCTCTTCTGTTAAGCCTTTAAGCTTTCCAAGAAGAGGCTCAAGTCTGATACTAATTTTTGGGATTAATGGGAAGTATGTACTAAGAGGGGAGGGGTGAATCAACACCTCTAAATTTTTTTGTATCCTTTCATCAATTAACCTTTGTAATCAATTGCATGTCCATTCAATCTGATCTAAACTATCTTGATGTGAGTTATATGAATTCATAACATTAATAAACATGTAAATCATCCATAAAAACATTCATGAAAGTAATTGACACATAACACAAGATATGATATTGCAGAAAACTCCTGTTAGGAAGTAAAAATTGCGGTGGGGATGGCACCCACAAAACTTCACTATCTGCATGTTGGAAGGGGCCGGTTAAGGCTTACAATTTGATCACTTCTGATGATCTACCTTGTTAGGAGTATCAGTAGAGACATGTTAAAGTCTACTATGTTAAGAGCTTTAGCAACACTATTAAGTGTGCACTTGGTTAAGAGATTTGATGTTGGACTATTAAATCCACCTTCCTTGAAAGGAGTTTTACACTTTGCTCCACTTTTTAGAATGATAGAAAATTACAAATTGACCTGGTAAATGCGATCTCCTATTGCTGATTCAAATCCTATGTAGTTCACATAAAAAGATTACCAGCTTAACTGTGATTGAATAATACCTTTGATTATCAGTTTCCTCTGTTCTTGGTTCTGCTAACCAAATCCTTCTTTTTCTATTCTCGTTCTTGAAACTCTCAATTCAATCCATAGATGTGCTCATTTTGTTCTCGTCTTTCTTTTTCCTTCTCATACACACATTCTAATGAATGATTGCATCATCTATTTATAGATGGATTGACTTCATCGAGTTTTGATAGAAACAATATTAACTCTAAGATCAGGTTTACAACTTATACCTAGGTCTCCTAGTCTATGTGTTTTAAATCAGTTAGACTGATTAAAGCACTTACGTTAATGTTTCTCGTCCCTAAAGAAATGGATTCAAAACAATTAAATATCCTATAAATAGAATACACTTTCTTTATCTGACATGGAAGTCAGATCCACTTTTTGTGGGCTGCAACTAACTTTTGGTTCTGTTTGTCGGTCATGCTTGACTGTCCTTCAGTTTTGTCCGTCGGTTGCATTGTGTCTGCATTTCGGGTTCCTCTGTCAGGTTCCACTTTATCTTCCTGCTTTGTGATTTTCGGTTTTCACACTACTTGTGTCATCAGTTCTCTTTGTACTTAGTCATTTTTGGTGATCTCTTAATCTGATCTTTGGTTTTCTCCTTCCTATCTTTCGATGTAGGCTTACCGAAAGTGTAGTTTGTATACTAATGAAAAATTAATGTCATAATGATGTTACATGTAGGTATGTGTACTATATAGAATACATTTAATGAAGATGACACTATTAAAAGGGATGGAAGAGATTAAGGTTGTACAAAAATATGGACTAAGGTTGGATGTGAGGTATGCATTGATCATTTACCCCTTATTGAAAATTAATGGTCCTTAATATGTTAATATAAAGTTGTGAATACACTCATGCAAATTCATAACTTGTTATACGATAAGTTTGGCTTGATTACTAAATTGCTTAGTCTTGGTCTATAAAAAATAGATAATATTCATTAATATAAGTATGAGTCATTTGGTTTTGATCATTTTATCCATCATATTTATATTGAAATGATTGAGATTTCAATCTGTATGATCTTTGTTATTATGTTGAATATAGAAGTGGAGGAAAGTATGGTTTCAGTAATTCTATGTTAAAAAGTGGATGTGGGACCAAGTACTATGGAAATGGAGATGAATTTAATATAGCTTCAAATAAGATGGTGTAAGGACTGTAGTGTACTTAATCTTGTGGCATGGATCCCTATATCACCATTTCTAGATAATTGTCCAAACATTTTCACTAATCCAAAAGATGTATGACATGTGATGGACATTGTTGCACTTTGTTCACTTATATTGTTAGCATGAAATGATCTATTGGACTTTCTTATCAATGTCTCAATTTCATTGAATGAAGCATTACATTTTATCCACTTCTTAATAATATTTTTGGCTTAAATTTTGGTGGTGTATAATAGGAGAAGTCAACAAATATTATTAGTTAGCAACCCATACATGTCTAGAAAGACTATAACTCATACTTGTGAATAATTATGTTATACACACGCCAGATATATAGAAACCTATAATTTGCAACATATAGATGCATGATAATGTGAATTTTAAGGTGTACTAGTATGTGGTTGACTATCCCTATTTGACCTTCAATCTAAGGATGTAAGGTAGTAGATTAGTTAAATTCGGTGTCCAACATGGTCTAGAAGACAAATCTTGGCTTATAGTTAAAGACAATGGACATCAAGAGCCTAAATTAGTCTTTTAAAACACATTTAAATTGAACGAAACCTAATCATATTCTAATTGAATAGTATTTTTTTTTGTGAAATAGCACACATTATAGATTCAATCAAAGAGTCCATCAATGCATAAGAGGTATACATTGTTTTTACCAATGTTTGAGTGTATGGGAGTTAACACAATGTTAGTATGCTTGATCCTTCTTTAACATGAGCATAATTAAACTACTACATTGAGGAAGAACATATCTTGATCTTTCCCTGATCAAATAGCTCTTGAATTTAATACTAAGTTTCATCATTCCCCCAAATAGACATACATTATAGGAGCTATGAGGCAGAGGGTGATCAAAGTGAATGCATTGGTGGTTTATACAATGTTTGAAGATCCATGCATGGTTCTAGATGTATTATGTAGTGCATTAAGATCTACGTGACATTTTATTCAATCTAAATGGTTCTAGATCATAGTGACATTTCATATTAGATAAAATATATGATATTAACATGATTTTTTCTAGAATTATGGCTTTTACTTGATAGACCTTCACTAACATATAAAATAAGTCTACCAACAAATGTGTCACTAGCCTTGAAGGGTGCACTACTCAAGCGACTTACAATGCATAGATTTAAAAACATAATTGAAATACATAGTGGTTTACAAGGAACTCCTTGTCTTGTAGGCATCTGAAAGAGTATGAGATGTAATGTACTATGGTGAATAATTTGAGGTGTTAACCATGTTATGTAAGATGATGTTCTTCTAGCTATTATTATTGATGATGACATGCATTTAATGTCCATTGGCCCAAAATTTGATTTGGAAAATCCACTCGTGCCCTTCTAAATAGTCTATCAACATGATTGTGTTGAGGCATCCTATATCTTGATTGTGTTGAGATAACATAAATTGATGTAAAAGTAATAACAAAATTCCCAACCATGTGTGTCAAACCCTAAGCTTCCTAGCATGTCTATTATAGAAATGGACAAAGGGAAGCAACTGCAATGTGAATAATGGTATAATATCTCTCTCACTTTAACTCTCACAATGATGATGGTAATAAAAAAACAATAAACTCTCAAGGATGATTGTGTTGGGACAAGGATGATAACAAGGAATTAAATAATTAAAACAATATTTAATTATTAGTGTTTTAGAGGACTTAGGCTTAGAGGAATAAGATAAGGTGAATCAAATAAATAAATTAAATAATTTATTTAGCAATAGAAGAATGAACATTAATTAGTATTTAATTAATTTCTCAAGCCATTTTTAGGTGTATACATTTTACCCCTCTTTGAGACAATGTGTTTATCACATTATTTCATATTTATGCCCTTGTCCATGTTATAGTATTGCATGTATGCCCCCTTGGGAGATCGATCGATTTTTTATTTTTATTTTAAATTTATTTATTGATAATAATTGATCGATCTCGCAATAAAATATTAGCTTGATTGGGTAAAAAATGAGTTAAAGCGTGGCCTCTAAATGTTGATTTTCACACTCCCAAGATACATATCCAATACACCTCCCACATTAGGGTTTACATGCCTATATATAGGTGAAACAATCATTTTGAATTCATTTTTACACTTGGCTTCAGGGGATTGGTCAAGTGGAGAAAATAGTGGAGGATAGCTAGTGATTCTCGTGTACAATCATAGATTTGAGTGAGTCCGTTAATTCGAGAGGCCAAACGACTATAGTGAGCCCAAATGTTTACTTTTTAGTGCATTTAATTTCATGTCAAAACTTAGCTTTCACGAATGCACACGACCCCATTTCTGCGCATATGTGCATAATTTTTACATTTTTACTCTGATTCTGCATATATTGAATCGTGTTGCATATTAATTGCTCCTGTGCATGCATCTCTATTTTTTGTACATCCATAGATTTGACACATTCATACTGTTTTATTGCACATGCATTGATTTAGTGCATTCATCCTGGTTAATTGCACCATTATCCATAGTGTTGTTCCAATTCTACGCATATATACTAGCAAGGTGAAATATTAGTTTAAACTACTTATGTCGATAGGTTGATGATTATGTTGGATTGACTGATTATATTTTTTTGGTTTGGTTGATTGATTGATATAGTCAACGTTGTTGCAGTGTGCTAGTTGACTATATACCTAATTTGATTTGATAGTCTCATTGAGTTAGATAAAATGAATGAAAGATAGATTTAACTTGATGATTAGAAGTTTATATGATATATGCTCATATATTTTCTTTTATGTTTGATGTGATGATGTCACGAGAGCGATATTTTTGTCACCTAGAATCTGAGATATCTCTTGTCCTCAATGAATAAGGTGATTTTGGGTGCGGCTAGATTGTTTTATGTGGTATAAATTCCAAAGATTAGGGAAAACTTAGGTATGTTGACCACATTAGCAAAGAGATAGCATAATGAGACCTACTTGTTTCACTTACCTATTGGTGAGATGTTAGTCACTCTGAAGGACGTGTGTCACATATTTAGATTGCCTATTACAAGTGAGCTAGTACCGTATGATCGACATGAAGGATTCAATTTTTGTAGGAGAGTATTTGATGATGATGACCTTGATAAGGCAAAGATCAATTGGACAAATATGGTGGATTTGTATGAGTCTATACTCATTTTAGCTAGTGTTATTGGAGGGTATGTTTGTCCCGACATGAGATCTCATGGGTTTTTTGTTGGTTCGGTTTGGGTATTGGAGAGGATGATTGAGGAGGGATGTAGATATTCATGGGGCATCTGCATGTTAGCCCATTTATATAATGATTTGCACCAGTTTGTTTAGGATGGGACTGCAAGTCTCTCCAAGGAGTCACTCTTCTTCAAATTTGGGAGTGGGAGCATATTGTGATTATTGTTGGAAAGTGGCTCATTTAGGAATGTTCTAGAACACTTTAGGGTTGTCATTTATGGCAACACATCTGGTATGGATGATCGCTTGGTGTAAAAAACAATTTTGGATTTATAGCTTGTAAAATGACCAAGTCCAGAAAGTAGAATTACAGAGTACAACAGTACAGTTTTGGTCAGTGGGCACAATATATGGTGAATGAAGGCATGCGAGCTTAGGAGAATCTATTTTGGGATGTGTATGACCTTTAGTTAAGGTCACTTATGTTTTGGAGTCGATCGTAGTAAGTTACAGTATGTTGAAGACATGTGAAGACAAAGTAACAGTGATACTGATGACATAAGTTTTTCCATTAGTATGCAAAGAGAAGACAGTTGTTTGAACTGCCGGTTACACTACACCAAAATTTAGATTTTCTGTTTAGACCGAAAGTGCTAAGTAAAGGGAAACCCGACGACACAATTTTGAATTGTAAACCGAAAGTGCAACCCGAAGATGATAAAGAGGAAATCGACAAGCAGGTTACACTATAAATTGAAAGAGCAGAAATAGAGGAACCTAACAGCAAGGGAACCCGACAAACAATTCAACAAAGGAAAACTGAAATATAGTCAAACTGATTTTAGAGCAAACCGAGCTTCAGACACCAAAAGTTAGTTATATCCCGAGAAAAGTGGATCTGAATTCCACGTTAGATAAAACAACTATATTCTATATTTAGAGTTTTGATTTGTTTTAAAACCATTTCTTGAGGAACAAGAAACATTATTGTAATTGTTTTAATTAGTCTAACTGATTAAAAACATGCACACTAGGAGATCAAGGTCAAGTTGTAAACCTTTGATCATAGAGTTAGTTTTGTAATACGTAAAACAAAATTAGGTCAATCTATGTTATAAATATATGTTGTAATCATTCATTTGAGATGGATGAGAGGATGATTGTAGTCAACGGACACATCTATGGATCAGACTGAGAGTTTCAAGAAGCATAACAACAAAAGATGAATTTGGTTATCAAGAACCAAGAACCAAGGCTATCGAGCAACAAAGGTATTAATCAATCACATTAGGTGATACATTTATACATGTAATCTTGAATGGATCTACAATCAACAATTTTAGATTGCACACACTCAGGTCAATGAGTATTTTTTTCTGCATTATAACAAGTGTAGAAAATAGAAAAATCCTTCCAAGAAAGGTGGATTTAACAATCCTATTGTAAATCTCTTAACCGAGTGCACACTAAACAGTGTTTCTAAAGCTCTTAACAGAGTAGAACTTAACTAGTCTCCACACAATACTCCTAACAGGGTAGATCATCAAAAGTGATCAAATTGTAGGCCTTAACCACCCCCTTCCAATCTGCAGATAGTGAAGTTTTTGTGGGTGCCATCCCCACCATAGTTTTTACCTTCTAACAGGGGTTTTCTGCGTTACCATATCTTGTGTTATGTGTCAATTACTTTCATGAATGTTTCTATGAATGTTTACATGTTTGTTAAGTTTATGAATTGATATAGCTTACACAAAGATAGTATAGAATAGATGGTTGGTTATACAATTGATTACACAATGGATAAAGGTTAAATGAGATAAAAAAAAATTAGAGGTACTGATTCACCCCTCCCCTCTTAGTACACACTTCCCATTCTTTTCAACAATTGGTATCAGAGCTAGATCTCTTATTTGAAAAGTTTAAAGACTTAAGAGAAAAGATCATACAATGGAGAAGTAAAGGCTTGACAAGAGTATTGAGAATTAGAAGCTAGAAATTTAGATATTCTATGAGAAATATAAGGAAGCTAGAATCAAGTTGAGACAGCTGCTAGATGAAATAAAGATTATGGCATCTCATTGTAATGAAACAGACTACCATGAGGAAGATATAACAGATTATCTATTTGAATCTTCAGGATCAATAACTAGCAAAGCATTAGACACATCAGAAGAAAGCATCACAAGCTTAAATGAAATCAATCAACATCTGGATGGACAAGTGAAATCTTTGCAAATTGTTCAAGAGACACAGATGGTAAGAATGATTGATGTCATGAACAATGCTAGAAAAGCTGAGCAAAAGAGAACACTAGCTATTGATGACAGAAGGAAGATTACTGAAAAGCTACAAGAGAAAGAGTAAGAAATACAAAGACTTACAGAACATCATCATGAGATTACAAATCAGATTATTCTTATGAATCAAGAGGCAAACAGAATGAATACAGAACTCATTGAAAGAATAGAAGCTATCGGTGAGCTAAGGGAAGACAATGAAAAGCTGAAACAAGAAGTAAGAATTCAGCAACAACATAATGAAATAATCAAGAGATCTGAAGAAAGAAACAAAAGGATGGATGATTTTCTTGATGGAAAAAGGAGAGCCAATAACAACACCAGACTAGGCTATAATGAGAATGAAGAATCGCCCAATCAAGTTGATCCACAAAATGTCTATAAAAATCCAAGACCAAGAAAACTAACATGCAATCACTGTGGAAGGCAAGGCCACACATCAAATTTTTGGAGGAGAAAAATGAAAGGTATTCCTAAATCCACACCCTCATTCATAGGAACTTGTTATAAATGTAACAAGAAAGGACAAAAATCTTATGAATGTAAATCTGAGGTGAAACAACCAAAGAAGGAAACCTTCATGGACAAATACTGTCCTACTTGCAAAATGCATGGGAACACATCTCTTGAATGCTGGAGGAAGAAAAAAAAAGCATGGAAGCCTAAAGGTCAAGAAACTGCCTATCAACTGAAAAGAGTCGGTAACCAATATATTTAGGATTACAATACATGGGAAAATTGCACAGCATGTGGAAGATTTGGTCACATAGCTGAAAACTATATGAGACAATAGACAATAAAGTTTAGAGGCCGGACTAACCCCGGAATGGCATGTCTACACTGTCATAAAGTTGGTCATCTAAAGAAAGACTCCAGAGATCGAATGATAGAGACCAACACCTTTGCCAATGGAAAAACCATTGAAGACATCATGAAGATGAGAAACAAAATGTGGAGGAAAACTACAAACACTGATGAAGTTGGACCGAGCAATGCAAGTGGTGACACCTTATCCAATGGATCTGGTGACATCACCACCCCCACCTAAGCATAACAAGTAAGTACAAGATTACATTAAGCCAAGTTATACTTTGCATCAGTTCTATTATACATAGTTAAAATACCAAATCAACATGATTAAGGATGCACTATGGTATTACTTGTTATAATTTTGTGAATTCAATTTCATCGGTTAATACATATTGAAATGCATCAGTGTACATACAAAGCTAAGTCTCCTACACTTACCGAGAATCGTTGGTTAACATATAAAAGATAAAGTTCCTAGTGTAAACAGAGATCTGTCGGTAATCATGTGAGTTGAAAAAGTTGTCTTCTCCATACAACAAAATCCGTCGGTGAACGTAACTAGTTAACAAGATACCCCGAAGCATCGCATTTTCACCAAAAGAGAAGTTAGTGTATCACCCGACGACTCTGTCTTCACACACCGAGAAGTGGTTGAGCATTAATGACTTGAATTAGGGAAAAGTCTATAAATAGACGACGAAAGGGTTTCATTTTTCTCATAGAAACTAGAGCGAAGAAAAAGAGAGAAACCAGAGCACGAAGTGACAATATTGCAGAGCGGCTCCAATCCGATTCACAACACTCCAAACAGATCATTTACAACTACATACATTAAAGTAAGTAACAAAGATAACTCAGAACTCTATTTTCATTTACAAGAAAAACCCTAATTTTAGAATCAATGGCAACTACATCAAGAACTGCTAAGCTCAAGAATGTTAAGAAGAATAAGGTCAATCTTATCAAGAACTCAACCTATGAAGAACCACATTATAAGATATGTCCCAAGATTGCTTCACAACCTGACAATGCTGGTGCATTCTCCAGAATACCAGCTAGGGTTTTTCTCGTCGAAGACGTGCAAGCATATATACACTGCAAGATAGCAGAGATTGGATATTTGGAAGTTGAACAAGGTTTCAAGAAGCTTTGCAACAATAATGGCACTATCAAGGAAGAGCACAAGCACATTGAGGTAAAAGGGCTCACAAATGCCCTATGGTTCCTTAAGGAGTTCAAGACCGAATGGATTCGGTTAGTACTGAGCAGGTTACATGACTGAAAGTTATGGTTGGATGAGCCAAAACTGATAACTAGGGATGTCATACACGCTGTCACCGGTTATCCCATAACTGATAAGGTAAAGGAATTGAAGCACCCACCTAAACTTGAAATTGAGAAGAATACAAGAGCTACATGGGATGAAAGAGGACTAAAGGTATCCACCATCAACGATGATGAACTAAAATTTGGAGCATGTGTCTTAGGATACAAGTTCTTTCAGGCTAGCAGGATGAACAACATTGCATTCAAAGCAGTGGATACAACTTATGATGAAGGGAAAGGTAGGAGAATCCCCGATGGAGATGTCCTAGCCCCCAGCAAATAACCACACAATGGAATATAAATAACAACACAGAGATTTATATCCACACAATGCAAATACTCATAATAGAATCATCATATTTTCATCCAACATGCCCGGCTGTAAGGCCTTCCGGGTTACAGCCAAATACAATGCAATTACAATAGAAACTCTGCAAGATCTCGCAAGATCCAAACTAAACTCTAGCTAGCCCAGATCCACACACTGGTAGGAACCCCCAAGGAAGATCTAAACTTGTGCTCACAAGCCCACCAAGCAATCCCCTTGTTCCCCAAGCCGCAGCCACTAGCTCTTCTTAGAACTCGCTCCTCTACCTCTTCCTCTGCTCTAGGATGGATGAATGAATACTAGCTAGTCCAGATCCACACACTGGTAGGAGCCCCCAAGGAAGATCTAAACTTGTGCTCGCAAGTCCACCAAGCAATC
>MU220517.1:397622-410136 GCA_018584345.1 Thuja plicata | reverse complement strand
AGCTAGGTTGCACATTAATAATTAATAAAAGAATTAATTATTAATGCACCTAAGAGAAAGCTTAAGCACTAAAGAGTAATAACTTAACTAATTAAATCAACATGATTTAATTAATAAGCAAACTAATAATTACTCTAACAAGTCTTGCTTTGTTTCTGGTGACTTCTCCATTCTCATTCAGTTTATTCCTAAATATCCATTTCGTACCAATGAAATTCTTGTCATTTAGTCTTGGTACAAGTGTCCATGTCTTGTTTCTCTCAATCTACTCAATCTCTTCATTCATGGCACTAATCCATTCTTCATTATCAAGTGCAGCATTGACGGATTTTGGCTCAAAATCACAAATTAGACATCTTGTGTTTAGAGACTTACTTCTGGTTCTTATACTAGCCTTCTTGTCTCCAATGATCTGGTTCTGTGGATGGTTCCTTCTGACATATCTAGAAAGTATAGGTTCAATTCTTTGTCTATCATCTTGATCATCATTTTGTCCTTCATTTTTCTCTCCATCTCTTGGTACATCATCTTGAGCAACATCTTGATTTTTGGTATTTGCAGCTTGATGCTCAGGTGCAATAATCTGTTGCTCGGGAGCTATACATTGTTGCTCAGGTAGAGTGTTAGGTTCTTCATTGTAAAAAAACCTGTTGTAGTCCTCTGGTTCTTTTGTGCTTTCCTTTTTATTCTTCTCTACAAATTCATCTATCTTTACATTTGCACTTTCAACAATTTTGTTAGAGGCTTTATTGAGACATTTATAAGCCTTGCTCTTGGTGGAATACCCTAGAAAGATTCCCTCATCATGTTTGGAGTCAATCTTTCCATTTCTATCATCTTTTAAGATATAAAATTGACTACCAAATATTTTGAAGTAACTTACATTGGGTGTGTAACCATACCATAGCTCATAGGGTGTCTTCTTGGTGTCTTTCTTCAATTGTACTATGTTCAATGTGTAAATAATAGTACTGACAACTTCCCTCCAGAAGATTTGGGTGATGTCTTTCTCTATCATCAGTGTCCTTGCACAATCAACAATGGATCTGTTCCTTCTTTCAGCAATTCCATTTTGCTATGGTGTTCTTGGTGCAGTGACCTATCTTTTGATTCCATGCTCATTAAAAAATTTAGTGAATTCATCTAAAATAAATTCCCCTCCTCTATCTGATCTTAAGCATTTCAATTCTTTACCACTTTGTTTTTCTACCATTGCTTTGTACCATTTAAACATTTTGAATGCTTCAAATTTATCTTTTAGAAACATTACTACCATCATTCTAGAGTAATCATCAACAAAGAGAATAAAATATCTATCACCATAGTAACTCTTTATCCTCATGGGTCCACATAGATCAGTATGGACTAATTCTAGAAAGGCATCATATGTATGGGTTTTGCTTTTGAAACTAGACATTGTCATCTTACCTTTTTGAAAATTTTTGCACATGATATTGTTGGGCTTAGTCATCGTCAGTAAGCCTCTTACATTTCTCTTTTTTATTATCCTTATCATGTTGTCAAAGTTTACATGATACAATCTTTTATGCCATAACCATATGTCTTCGTTTCTAGCCATTAATAAAGTGGTGTCAGTATCATTAAAATAGAATAAGTTACCTTTTGTCTTCTCACTGGTACCAATCAGACTTCTTGATTTATTGAAGATCTTTTCCTTCTTATTTTCAAATGCTACTCTGTGACCTGAATTATTCAACTGAGAAACACTCAATAGATTATAATTCAATCCTTTCACCCAATAAGCATTTTCATATTCTATCAGGTTATTCAACATTATGGTTCCTTTACCTTCAACTGGACAAGGTGTATCATTACCCATTCTTACTGAACTACCATTATAGTATTCAAAAGTCTCAAACTTTTGTTTGTCACCGGTCATATGGTAAGTGCAGCCACTATCTATGATCTGGACATCATTTTTACTAACTTTAGATATGAGTGCAGTTTCTACATACCTTTCTTCATCTTCATCTGAATCATCTTTTACTGCCACAAACACCATCTTGATGTCTTCATCAAATTCAACGTCAGTATCTTCATCTATTCATTTAGCTAGGTAACTGGGCTTCCTTCCTTTGTCCTTTTAGTCTCCAGTATCTCTTCTTTTTGATTGTTGGTTGCTTCTGTAATCTCAGAAATTACCTCTGTCAAACTTCTTTTCAAATGACCTATCATTACTTCTATCATCTTTTCTCCTGTTAGGACATCTTGCAGCAAAGTGTCCAATCTCTTTACAATTAAAACATACAAGTGGTAATTTACCTTTGCCTCTCTGCATTCTTCTAGCCATAAGTGCTTCAATTTCATCAAGATCTTCTTCTTCACTTTCACTATCTTTTCTCATAGTGTATTTATGACTTGATTTATTTATTCTCAAAGAAGATTTGAATGTAGACTCTATGTTGGGTAAGACACTATTATCAAAGTTATTCATCTCAAAATCAGTCTTCCAATCAAACTATCTAGTGTAACATTGTTATTTTCTACTGCTCTCATTTCTCGTATGGCAGATACTCTAATATCATAAGTAGGTAGAAAGGTTATTAGAATTTTACTTACCACTGTATCTTCATCTACTACACCTCCAACTCCTCAGATAGCATTGACTACCTCTTTGATTCTTGTGTTGTACTGTGTGATGTTTTCACATTCTTTCATTATGAGATCATCAAAATTTCCTCTAAGGCTTCTGCCTTGGCTCTCAGAACAGTTTTATCACCACCATGTACAAGCTTCAATGTATCCCACATCTGCTTTTCAGTTATGCATGCTTTGACATCTTCAAATTCAGCATCAGAGAGTGAGGAATCAAGCTCTATTATCATGCAGTTGTGCTCATACTTCTCTCTCATTTTTTCAACTGTGAGTGCTCCTGTGGGTAACACATATTTAATATTTAAGTATTGAGTAACATCATATCCAATACTTGATAAGTGGAGTCTTATCCTACTTTTTTGTGAAGCAAAGTTGTCTTTGTTCAACTTGGGCACATCTTGTATGTTCATCTTGTGATATTTAACTTGAGTTGTTAAACTCCCTTTCTAAGCACACAAGCTCTGATACCAATTGTTAGTAATAACTGGGAGGGGGGTGAATCAGTGGCCTCAAACATTAATCCTTAAATCAACCCTTCAAACTTAGTACCACAAAATTATACCTCTAGTTATCTTCAATCCTATAAGATGAATGCCTTGAAATACTTATATCAAATTACTACTTGTCGGAATGCTTTGTAAAACCTTCTATTGTATGTTTACTAATAAGCAATCTTTCTATTTACCGAAACATAGTAAATAACTAGTGTATACCGATCAATCTATATTTACTTATGTGAAATGCAAAAAAATAAGTTAATGAATCATAAACACATGACACATGGATTTTTAATGTGGAAACCCTGTTAAGGGAAAAACCACTGGGACCTGTACCCCAAATTTTCACTCTTCTGAAGTGAGCTTGGTTAAGAGCCAACCCTGTTAAAGGTTACAAACACACTGTTAGGTGTGACCTTATTAGAGGATTTAAATAGATAGTTTGTCACTTAGTATCTGGCATCTAATGCTACCATCCTTGATCAAACACTCACTTGGCCTGTCAATAGGTATCAGGCATATACAATGCTACTTTTTATGATCAAACTTTTTGATACTCCTTCAGATGTATCTCAATTGGAAAATACTTTTAAATCTTGCTTGGTTAAGAGACTTGATGCTTCAATGGTTAAACTAAAATAGTAAATTGATTTGTTCACATATACAACTTGAATTGCAGATTTTTAGATCTATTGTAAGTGCATTACCTTTCTGATCAATATTATCAATTCAATACCTTTGCTCCACACTGTTCTTCTCTGTGATGTTGTATCATTGTTCATCAGTGTCTGCAGAATTTAGCTCTTTCCTCAGCTTGATTGATCAGGTCTGAATGAAGACTTTCTTCTCCTTCGGAATCTCTTCAACATCTATTCTTTTGCCACTCCCCTTATTCATAATGAATAAGCTTGTCTCTTATATAGACATGATTTCACCATTTCTTGGCTTTCTTGATTTTGGCGTGATCCAAAATTCTCGCCAAATAGATTTAAAGAAAAATTCTAGTTTTATCTCGTAGAGATATTCTTGCCAACTGGACAAAGCAACTTTAAATCCTTTACTTATCTCCGACTTTATTTTGTCAATTAAAACAATGATAAGTATCAGTTAAGTCTATTTTTATCTCTTGACAGCTAAGCATTTTGTCATTTTTGAAATCTCTGTTCTGTCGGTCAATACTTTAGTTAGTGATCAGTGACAATTGACTATTCCATCGGTGTGACTTTAGTTGACTTCGGGATCTTCGTCCGTCGGGCAACACTATAATTCTATTCATCGGGTTACACTGTGCTTTGCTCGTTGGGAAACACTGTGACTTTTCTCGTTGGGTAACACTATGACTTTGCTCTCGTTGATTTACTCTGACCATCGGTGTGCACTCCGTCGGTGTATACATTCACTATGTGAATACTTAACTTTTGTGCATTACTGATAGCATAGCCTTTGATTCATCGGTTCTTTGAAGTCTTTAGAAATATGTCCATGACCATATAGATTATATCAAGTTGACATCAATGAAAATACAATACATTAACCGATTTAATGCCTTGCATTAACTTTCTATGACTTGGTGATCATCAACTTAACATCTTCAAACATTCAATCAGTTATAGTTCATCATGCATTCCCAACCTATGTTGGGAAAGCTAAAGTATTGGAAACATGCTTTTGATACCTTGAATCCTATGACTTGAAGACCTTACATTGATTTTGAGGAGTTTGAGGAGGATTTTATATTATTAAGAGGCATATTTTTACTCTTTTGTTTTGACACTTCGGTAAGATTCAAGGTATGCCCTAGGGTATTGTCGAATTTGCTAGAATACACAAGGAATTGGGAGAGTGGGATCCCATGATTTCTTTTGAGACAACTTGGTCTGATTTCATAGCTACTCCTTATCAGGCATGCAGGGTGAGGAGTAATATGGTCGATCTAGGTATGATGAATGTGTATGATACATATTTAAAAAGAAACGATTCCCACAATTCACAAAAAGTGATGAGATTATAGCACCATTTGAGGCTTAAGATGAGGAGGCACTAAGGGCACAAAGGAGGAGGAGACATTATGCAAGTGGAGAATAGGTATATGATGAAGGAGATTATCATGAACAAGAAAGATGAGGTAGATAGATTGAACATGGATAGGGTCGAGGAGGTGGTGGTCAGAGAGGGAGCAAAGTAGTGAGAGTTATTCTACCCAGATATCAACAACCTGAGCTACAAGATCCTCTTATTGATGTTTTGATACATGTACAAGTTAACATACCACATGATCAGACACAGATTCCCCCATAGGTACAGACATGTGAAGATCCATTTGATTAGCCACATGAACAACCACAAGATGAGGCTGATTTTGATGTTATAGGTGTATTAGCAAGCTAGCTGAGTTACAAGAAAAAGTGGCCAGAATCTAACAACTTTACAGTCAGATTGAGAGGCAACACCAAAAAATCCATGATTTTACTATGTAGATGGATACTGCTATTGAGCAATATGGTCCGACTGAGATTTTTCTAGGGGATCTTGAGAGGGCTAGATCCTTGGGCCCAAACACTGATAGCATGAGACTTATGATGCATGTTGGAGTGGAGATTTTATATTGGAAATCAACATATAAGTAAGAAGTTCTACCTAAAAACCATCTTGGTAGATTTAGAGATATTTATTATGGTAGACCATATAGGCATGCATACAAAAAGAGTGTTGGTGTAGGGAGAACACCTTTGAGGCTAGCACTAGCGATAGGAGCAAGCGAGGCAGGTCCATCCATTCAACATTAGTATAAGCCTACTGATTTAGGAGGCAGTGCATCATAGTTATTTTGGCATGTCTATACACCATTTTTAATATATTTTCATCTTTTTATGACTTGAGATACATCTTTTTATATTATGATATCATCATACACTTGGACATTATTTTTTATGTTTTATGATATATGATGGACATACTATTATGCATGGATCTATTGATGAAGCTCTTATAATATGGATGCACTTATGATGTTATTTTATTTCTATATATATTATTTTATGATGATCCTATGTGGTGATGTGAGGTACTATGATGAATTTGATGCATATGGTCTTATATGTCATGGTATATTACATAATGCATTATGATGGTTTACATGCTTTCTAAAATATATGATGTTATATTATGTTTTTATGATGATGGTATATGATGCAACTATGTATGCTTTTATAATACTATGATGCTTATATTCACAACTGTAATGTTTTTCTAGGTGATATAAGATGAAATGAGTTTCTAATGACAGACGATGAATAATGTAAATGTGTGATGCAATGAAAATGATTTTTTATTAGTGCATGGAATGCAAATATGGATAACAAATAATAACACTAAATGTAATGCATTATGATATGACTAATGCTTAATAATAAATGATTTATTTTTATTATGTGTAGTGTACTCAATCACTTGATAAAAATATGTTTGACTATAGAAAACCTTTAGAAGAATGAAGATGGAAACATGATATCATAAGCCATGAATATCCTAATAAATATGAAATGATAATTCTTATAAATGAAATGCATATGGAAAATTCTTGTAAGTGATATGACAATGCAAAATTGTTAGTTAACATGAAAATGCGCACTTAACTATTATGCTTATTATTTACAAATAATAATGCACACTATCATAGAATGAAGCCAACTTGTACTTTTTGTTGTATTTTTGTCATCATCGAGATTTTAATCTTGAAAGAAAATACAAGAACCATGGTATAATAGAACCAAAATGATTCAAGTATTTCTTACATGAACTTTATTATAGCAAGTTTTTACAGGCATCGTGGTATAATTAAACCAAGATGACCTGAGTAATACTTGCATGTATCAACAAACAAGGGTTGTCCTTTTTCACGTGAAGACTCATAATGTCCTCAATGATGTTTCTCTCATCATTTCCGTAGAAGAGTTCTCACACAACTAAATTCCAACCCAGAAACAACAAACAAAGAAAAATACCATGCCTCATCCTAGCTATTCTAGTCTCAAACATCCTAAAATAGCATAGGAAACATGATAGTAATGAGAACAAGACACAAACATAGACCTATAAGAACCATTCAAATATTCTTTCCATTGATATGTTTCTCGATAAATTAACTAATCATTTTGATGATTTGGTAAGATTTAGGCAGTTAGTTTGTTTATTCTAATATATGTGAAGGTCTACCATCAAGGTTCCATTTCAAGGTCATGTAATGCTATATGTCATTTTTAGATTATATCACTATCCATTTATCCTTTGGAAATGACATTCAAGAATCCATTTCTATAACTAGGTCGAGGATTTTGCCCCAATCAAGTAAAGCACCAACTTATTATGGTTAAATAAAGATATGGATGGATGAATGGGTCAAAAATTTATTATTAGGTGTTAGATTAATCTTATGGAAAGGTAAGTGCTGAGAGGGGAGGGGTGAATCAATACTTTAAAACTTTTAACCACTATTCATTCCTTATCACCGAACTGAATATCATTCATAAAATCATTTAAAAGCATAAAACATAAATTAGAAAACCATGACACATAACACCATGATTGTTGGTCACACAAAAATCCTTGGTTAGAGGAAAAACCCATAGTGGGGATGGCACCCGCAATCCTTCACTTTTGCAGAATAAAGGTTTCTCGATTAGATCTACAATGTTAGCTACTTATGGTAGCTTACCCTATTAGGATTATTATAATCAGTCAAGAGTACAAAAGACTTGTTCAGTCTACCTGGTTAAGGGATTTTACAATCTCTCATCTAAGAGATGTACTCAGTTGGGGATTTACAAAATAAGACTTGTTAAAGCCTACCTACTAGATGGGATTTCTAATCTCCTAAATATTACAAAAACTTATTACAAAAATGTCTGCAAGTATGCATTGACCATAATGTTGTTCAGACTCTTTATGCTCTGCAAGTGCATTACCTCTTTCTGCACTTGGTAACTTATATGTTCTACACCCTATATCTTCTTCATTCTTTCTTTTTCTCTATCGCTGTAACTACTTCTCTCTGTAATATTTCCCTCTCTCACTCTCTCTATATATTATTCAACATCCTACTATCATCTTCATGTTTTGTTAATTTTATATGATCTTAAGGTAGTTAACCTAATTAGATCCTTCTCCTTCTACGGTGGAGGTGAGGCGGTGCAAGGTTGGTTCCATTCCCAACACATTTATTGTTCTTGAATATCATTGGTTGAAGTGCCTTGTGATCACGTGCAATCATTTTGGTGCAATCCCAATGTTCAACCTAACTTCTATCTTGAATACTATGAAAGTTTTCCCCCTCGGCGTCTAGGTTTAGTGTATTCAAATTTGAATTGTTATGTTGGCTCTGGTATGTTTGGTAATGATTTGATCTTGCTTGGTGACATGATCGCATGCTTGGAAACTAACTATACTCAGTGACTAACTCTGCTCTGCGTCTTGGTGACTAATTCTTCTCGTTGACTAACTCTTCTATGTGTCTCGGTGGCTAACTCTTCTCGGTAACTGTTCTCTTCTTAACTCGGTAACTTGCTACTATTCGGTGCTTGGTGTCATTGATACTCTACTTTACCGACTGTCTTCCTTAGTGTATTATCCTTCTTTACTAATTTTCTTCATTGACTATTATGACTTTGACACAACTAATGACAACAAACTATCTCATAGGAGTATCAATCTCCCCCTTTGGCATTAGTTGGCATTTTGATAAAAAATTCAAAGTCATCAAAATTTCATGTAACTCTCCCTATACACATACTTATATTTCCCTTTATACTATATTATCTTTTATGTTCTATATTAATACATATTATATTATCCCCCTTTTTTGACAAATATGCCAAAATCAAAATTGCTTAGGGCTTGGTAGGATATATGATACCTTATAAAAAAATGTGATCTTACTTCTTCTGTACATCGGCTAGGGATGAATCCCATGCATCTTTGAGTGTTTTAAGTATAACAAGTAGAGTAGCAACTTCAGCTGCCAATCCAGTGATGGTGTCAAGTGAACTACCATCAGGGGTGTTGACTAACTCTTTGGCCTTCTTCAAAAGCCTTTGCACGGATTCCATGTGGGGAATAAAAAGTGCTTGCAACTCTAGAAGTTCCATCCTTCTCTTATTCTCTTCTTGTCATAGTTCTTTCTGTATCCTCATTAGGTGTTTCAACCTCGAGTAGTAGACTTGTAAAGAGCCAGGCTCGATAGAAACATTTTTTCAGCTGCCTAGTCAACTTGGTCTCAACATACTCATCTTTCTTCTTGATATCCTTGATAAAGTATGAAATAGAAAAACTTTCTGAAATATTGAAAGTATATGAGATAAATTAGTCTCAATCTTGGTAGATGCCTCAGAATGTGATACCTTATCAACTACAATGTTGTCTAGAATGGATTCAAACATTTTCAGTTCCATCTTCCTCGAATGAATCTTCATTATGTATTCAGTAGTGTCTTGATTTGGATTTTGGACTTGCTCCACTAGTCCTTCTACCTGATGAATGATGTCTTCTATTTCATCAATAGTGGCATCTGGGATAATTTCTTGTAAGACATCCTTGACACTTTCCAATACATTAGTCTTCTTCCTCTTCTGAAGTAATTTTTTTTGCATTGCCTTAAGTTTGACCATTTCTACATACTCGGTCATTTCATCATAGTCCATAGTAGATAGGTTGACATTTGGTAAAATGATTAGTTGACTCAAATCTACATGTTTCCTCTTCTTTTCTATCTTCTTTGGTGAATGTGATGCTTTCAGTGCATCAGATGTTGTCTTTGTTGTGCATGTTCTAGCTCTTTGCTCTTCTTGTTAGCTTTCTTCCTTCTTCATTTATTTTTTCCCTTCTTCTTTCTTTTCTCCTAGTGCGTCCTGTTTATGCTCATTTGTATGCTTCTCGACTTCCTTCTGTTCATTTTTTTCCTTTGGGTTATCTTTGTTGGGCTCTTGGTGTTGTGCAATGGATGCGGTTGGGGGAACCGACTCAGTGTTCAGTGTTACTGCTTTCTCGGTAGTCGTAACCTTCTCGGTGTTCATGTCTTTCTCAACTTCCTTTTCCTTCTCCTTCTCTATTTCCTTTTGTTGGTCGGTTGCTACATGATCTGTATCCATAGCAACTAGATCATTATCACCTTGATTTGTGTGATAATCTAGTACTTGTTCCAGTACAAGTTGTAGAGTAGTAGCTTTAGCATTGATGTTCATTTTTTTTTGTATTGATGTCCTCGGTTGCCATAACATTCTCATCTTGCTATGTATCATCTCCAGGATCTTTTTCAGTAATATCCTCAATAACAACTTCATCAATGTCAATTGTCAAATCAATAAGATTATTCTTACCTTGATCATATTTGGCAACTTCATCAGTTATGCTCTCCTTTTCTTGCTCAACTTGAGATTTAGGCTCTTCTATGTTGAATATCTATCTCCATTTTGCATCGGTTTCCAACTATAATCGCTCCAAGTCTCTTGTCATAATCCTTAAGGATCTTTCCTTAATAAGGAATCATTTAGAGTTTTGTTTCAAGGTCTCCTCAATTTATTCAACAGATAGATTTGGTACAGTTAGCACAATATATCTTTCTCTCATTTGTTTTTTAGCATTCATAGCATATTTCTATCTTGCATCTATGTTGTATAATTCAATAGGAAAAAATTTGATAACTTCAAGTGGTGTGCATCTTAAATTGTGTAAAGAGTAAAAAATTTCATCTTCAATTTTTACCTTGTTCTCTTTGCTTTGAGTATTATAATTTTCTTGCTTCATTCCTCTGAATGTTCCATACTTCTTCATTATGTCTAACATTTCATCCAGACTTCCTAGTGGTGGAGGCTTTTTCTTCACAACTTTGGGTTTTCTCAAATATTTAGTCTCTGAGTCAGTGTCTGGTGGTATCTTGAATTTTCTCCTTGGTCTAGTGTTTTCCTTCTTGCCACTTACATATATCTTCTCTTTTGGTTTAGAATTCTTCTTCTTTTCTTTTGGTAATGTTGTAGACCTTGTTGATGATCCAGTAGATTTGGGGCTCGCTGAAGGCTTCAATATTTGTGGTTTCCTTCGTTCCTCTCTAGAGGTTTCTACCTCATCTTATTCATTATCAGTTCCCAAATCCTTAGTCATATTAGCACTCATCTTGCTAGATTTTCTTTTAATTTTAGGTACTAAGATACCTTTCTTAATCTTAGCCTTAACTTCTTCAGATGTTCCATACCTCTTGTCTCTTTTATCAACAAGATTAGCTAAGCGAGTTTCAATTTGTTGAGATGCAATGTCTATGTCCATCTCATATCCCATAGGATCTAGAAATATGCTCCTAGGCTTGACTGCATTGATAATACATGAGTCAGTGTCTACCTCAAAACAAATAGAATCATGATATTTCTTAACTAATTTAGGTGGAACTCTAAATTTTTGATGCATCCTTGTTTATAATTTAGAGAAGTAATCATTCATAAAAATGTCAAGATTATCTCCTAGACTCTTTATGTATTCATTGATTTTATAAATGATTGGTTTATCACCACTCCATTTCACATTTTCAATAGATGGAAAGAAGCTTTCAAAGTAAAAGTATATGCATACCAGTAGTGAACCAAACTTCAATGTATTTGTCTTGGCTTTCCTTACTGTGTTCATATTGTCTTCAATTTGTTTCAATAGTATTTCACATAGATCAATCAGAGTGTCTTTCTTTACAATCTTGTAAGCCAGATCTACAGCTCCGCAAGGTTTGTTGTCCAGTCGGGATGATTGGAATACTCAGTAGGACAAGATATTGCATGCAAACTTTGTTAGAATAATAAGCAGAAAAATTGCAAATATAAACACAGAAGAGAACACAAATGACACAGAGACTTAATGTGGTTCACCCAATCCTTGGGCTATGTCCACCAACAGCGAGTCCAATACTTTTATTATTATCCAGCAATTACAATCTGAAACCTGCCCCAGGACCCCGCAAGAGGCTCAAATAGATATGTCTGGGGGGGAAACTGCGCCAAAAGAAACTGAGTCTGATTAGGCTCCACATACATAACAATCTCCCACTTGGAGACTGATCAGACTACACAACAATATCCTCCCACTTGGAGACAGATCGACCAAACCTATAGCTCCCACTGGAATAAAGAAACCACCCTGGACTCTGTTGTTCTTTTATTCTGTTCAGTCTAGAAGACCAACCGAAGTTGAAGAGGAATTCAGCTTCTCCCTTGTCACTGCCTTTGTAAACATATCTGCTAGCTTATCATCTATATGTATCTTCTCCAACTTTAACTGTCCATCATCCAAAACTGACCGGATGAAATGATATCGCAATTGTATGTGCTTTGTTTTTGAGTGCAAAGTAGAATTCTTTGCAAGATGAATGG
>MU220517.1:367673-392562 GCA_018584345.1 Thuja plicata | reverse complement strand
TATATATATATGGTTTTTCTAGGTTTAGGGTTTCCAACAGTCTAAAAGTAGCAATTAATGCTCCGTCGACTTACTTTACCAAATACCTAACTTTACTTTCCTTAAACCAAATAAATATGAAACATAAACTCAACAATATGTATCCAAATGCATCTAAGTATGCTTATATGGATCTCTGCACATATACTAGGAACTGAGTTAAGATTTAAAATTTAACTTGCAGTTCCTACTCATACCTCTTACCTGATTAGGTAGATTTAGTTGCACTCGATCCAAAGGATGAGGTGCCTTCAACTATTCTGAATTATGTTCCATCAATCATGGTCTTTCTTCTCCATGTATTATTCATCTGATCTCTCATTTCTTCAACATTCACTTTAGGTTTCTTAGACGTTTCTTCCTCGGTACCTCCAGTCTTTGGAAAGGTGACCTAGCTTGTGATAATGGAAGCATGCCATGCCAGGGTTTTTCCAAGATCTTCTATTTTTCTTTCCATGTAGAAATATGCAATTTGTAGCAATGTTCCCATATCATCCATAGACTAAACAAGATATCCTTGTGTTATAGTCCAATGATATGGATGTACCTTGTCGGTTATTTGGCATATTTTTTCGGTTCGATACCCATTTGTTATTTCTCTTTTTTGATCTACATTCTTCAGATTTGTGATCATACTTGTTACAATTATTGCAGTAGCCATCAAAATTTTGCTTTCTTGTGTTATTCTCAACCTTTGATCTACATTCATGTGCTCGGTGCCCATACTTGTTACAATTATAGCAATGTCCATAAAACTTGGGTGAACTCGGTGACTTACCTCTTTTTCTTCAGCATACATTTGTAGTATGTCCAGGTTTCCCGTGGTAATGAAAACTGGGTTTTTTTTACTTTGGTGGGGTAGAAGTTCCTTGACTGTCAGCTTGATTAGAGGACTCTCCTTTCTCAGTAGTGCTCTTACTATTGAATCCTAGTCTAGTATTGTATATCAGTTGTGTCTGACCTTTAAGATGTGCATCCAATGATCTCAATGTTTCTTCATTTCTCTTTAGTATCTCATTTGCTTCTTTTTCAGATTTAAGCTCCTTGATCAGTCTATCAGCTTCACACTTTAGTGCTTGATTCTCAAATTGTTTTATGACTGACTCTATATCAGAACTCACTAGTTAATTGGTCATATTTGTGTACTTGCACCATCCTCATGATTTCATTGTCTTTCTCAACTATTCTTCTTTCAAACTATCTTTTGTTTTCTTCATCTATTCTCAGTGCATTTTCAACTGCTCCCTTAGAATCAAGTATTTCACTCATTCCCAATGCTTGTATTTATTGATCTATCTTTGCCAAGTTTAATTGCTTGGTGAGTTTCTTGTTCTTTTCCATGAGTTCTGCAATAAAAAAATTAGCTTCACCATTAAAACTACCTTCATATGTTGTTTCAAGAGTATCAACATAATCTTGTGTGGATTTTAGTTTACTGCATAACTGCTTCCTCACTTTTAAGGACTTTTCTAACTTTCTTTTCAGATCTTCAATCACTTATTATGCACTCTCTTTTAAGGACTTTTATAACTTTATTTTCAGATCTTCAATCACTTATTGTGCACCCTCCAACTCAAACTCAAGACTATCAATCTTATTAGATTGCTTGTAAATTTCCATGGTCATGATCTTTACTCTCAGGTGATTAAACCTTTATCTCAAGAGACTAGCTCTGATACCACTTGTTGGATTAATTTTATTGAAAGGTAAGTGTTGAGAGGGGAGGGGTGAATTAGTACTTTAAAACTTTTAACCACTATTCATTCCTTTTTACCGAACTGAACTGAACATCATTCATAAAAACATTGAAAATCATAAAATATAAATTAGAAAACCATGACACATAACACCATGATTTTTGGTCACACAGAAATCCTTGGTTAGAGGAAAAAAAATTAGTGGGGATGGCACCCACAATCCTTCACTTTTGCAAAATAAAGGTTGCTCAATTAGAGATACAGTGTTAACTACTTCTGGTAGCTTACCCTGTTAGGAGTATTATACTCGGTCAAGAGTACAAAAGACTTGTTCAGTCTACCTGGTTAAAGGATTTTACAATCTCTCATCTAAGAGACGTACCCGATTAGAGGATTTACAAAATAAGACATGTTAGGGCCTACCCACTAGATGTGATTTCTAATCTCCTAACTATTACAAAAAATTATTACAAAAATGTCTGCAAGTATGCATCAACCATAATGTTGTTCAGACTCTTTATGCTCTACAAGTGCATTACCTCTTTCTGCACTCGGTAACTTATCTGTTCTGCACCTTATATCTTCTTCATTATTTCTTTTTCTTTTTCGCTGTAACTGATTCTCTCTCTGTAATATTTCCCTCTCTCACTATCTTTGTATATTCTATAACATCCTATTGTCATCTTCATGTTTTGTTCATTTTATATGATCTTAAGGTAGTTAACCTAATTAGATCCTTCTCCTTCTGTGGTGGAGGTGAGGTGGAGCAAGGTTGGTTTCATTCCCAACACATTTATTGTTCTTGAATATCATTGGTTGAATTTCCTTGTGATCATGTGCAATCATATTGGTGCAATCCCAATGTTCAATCTAACTTCTGTCTTGAATACTGTGAAAGTTTTCCTGCTCTGCGTCTAGGTTCAGTGTATTCAAATTTAAATTGTTATGTTGGCTCTGGTTTGTTCGATAATGTGCTTTGAGCTTGCTCGATGACATAATCGTTTGATTGGTAACTAACTATGTTCGTTGACTAACTCTAATCTGTGTCTCAATGATTAATTCTTCTTAGTGAATAACTTCGCTCTATGTCTCGGTGACTACTATGCTCGGTAACCGTTCTTTTCTTAACTTGGTAACTTTCTACTGTTTGGTGCTCAATGTCATTGATAATCTACTTTACTGACTATCTTCCTTAGTGCATTCTCCTTCTTTACTGATTATCTTCATTGACTATTATGACTTTGACAAAACTAATGACAACAAACTATCTCATAGGAGTATCATTAGGTAGGTGGCTAGAAAGGTAATACCAAGCCATGATGGGATTTTTTTGGAGGTATGTATTTTCACAAATATTTCAACCTTGCTTGGCATATAACCCCCAAGAATCCTTGTGAAATATTGAGTCAACCTCCAAGTGTGGGACGCATGTGAGGATGAATCTCTGGAGGAGGTTGACTTCCTTTCCAATTTGAGTGTCATTTTGAACCAACCCAACACTTGAAACTACTTCTATCCTATTCAAACAACTTGCAGAGAAAAGGGGAAGAAGGAATGAAAAAATATAAAAAGGGAGGTGATACACCATATTGAAACTTTGATCTCTTTTTGCCTATGATTGCATAAGATGTCAATAAAACTACCCACAATACACAGTTTCTTGTGTTTACTGGCTCCTAGAACAACATGAAAGTTATAGCTCAATAAAACTTTGAAAGGAATCTAAACATTCAAAAACAAAGGTATATACAATATGATAACACGATCATACAAATTGGGAACAAATAAAACACATCTAAATAAGAAGACAAGTAGAATTGTACAAGATATTTGGACTTAGAAGCAGGCACACATTAATTTCAATAAAGTAAGGCAAGGCAAGTTACAGTAGCATATAAACACATAATTATGTAAAAGAAAAAGGAAGAAGAACAAAAAAATATGTACAAAAATTGCCTTTATAGAGTAGGCATAATTGAGGTTTTCAATGGGTTCCAACTCTGAACTAACCAAAGTAAATATTATAGAACATTAGATCAATGAATCAAACCAAAAAATGATCTCCGTGTGTACATATTATCAATGAGTGACAAGAAGAGGCCAAAAGAATGCATCCAGTAGATGGAAAGGACAACCTATACCCTTGCAAGTAGTAACTAGGCAAGGGGATGCAATGGCGTCACATGTATAGGCCAAAAAATGTAGTTCAACATTAAATTTTCTGTCTATGGCATGCCACAATCACTGGTAAAAAATCATGTCGGGGCATAAAGAACACAATATTTTTAGCCAAAAACATACAATATTGTGTCATCAGAGAGACATGAAGAATGTCACATTGATAAGATAAAGATGAAAAATAAATATTTCAGATAGACATAAATAAATTCCCCCTGACAATCACTTGTCTCCCCGACCAAGGAAGTGGGTCCCCCATCCTTTGGAAATTCCATCAGAGAGACAAGGAACATCTATCCCCAATGGCTTTCATAGGTGTCATCAGAGATAGCCAAATATAACTCTCTCTGACCTATATTTATCTTGTAGATGTGGAAAACACAAATTTTTTTGCCAATGCCCATCGCAGAGACACTCGAAGAAGTATTGGCAATGACCAACTATCTTTTCAAAGAAAATGTTGATGCAAAAAACATAATGTATTTTCTGCGAGTCCTGAATCTTGTCGTAAATACATAGAAATAACTCTTCCTGATTGAGGAACGTCCCATCGATGGGAAACACTATTATTGTATGACCTAGTGTAGAAAACACATAGTGTTATCAACAAAATGCCAAAAATACACTAAATTTTCCAAGCATGCGACGAAAACATACTGCATTAAGCCCATAAAAAGTGTCTCAGATTAGTTACCTTTGATGGGCTAATGGTGGCAAAAATAGCCAACAATTCTGGTGACTCAGAGGGGATGCTTTCCTCCTAAGCATGTGATCAATGACCTTAAGCAATACATTGGGCACGGAGTCACTAGTGTCTAAAAACAACACATTTTCCACAACCGTAGAAAATGCGTTGAATTTTCCATGACTGAAACTTCATAAAATTTGCAACTCTGCAACCTAAACAAAACATCCAAAATTGCTATCTCCAGGAGGAAACAACACGTGCCCATGCACTTCTTAGAAAGAAAAAATAAGAAAAAATGTACAAGGTCTTAACTTCTCTTTTAGGTGTGATCCTATCAACCCACAAGGTTGTCTTTAATTTAGTATGCCAAGATTTCTGATTATCTTCAATTTTCCTTTTAATTATCTTGATGAGATTCTTGTTGGAGGACTAGACCAAGTCATTTCCTTGGGGATAATAATTGAAGGATATCTTAAAGTATATCCCATGATCAACTACCCAAGAACTGATTTGAGCCCCAACAAATGATTTAGCATTATCTAATATGATGGTAGAGGGAGTACCAAAATTGGTCACAATTCCATCAAGGAGTTCTACTATTGAAGCTTCTATGGCATCCTTCAAAGCTACTTCCTCTTTCCACCTAGTGAAGTAATATGTGGTTTCCAAAATCCATTTATGACCAACACTAAAAGTTGGATTTATTGGACCAATGAAATCCAAGCCCCATTGTGCAAAAGGTTGGTATGCCTGAATGGGATGGAGAAGAAGGGTAACCAATCTTTGTTTTCCTAAGAAGAAGGTGTATTTATTATAATTCCTCACCCATTGGTGTGAATCCTTAAATATATTTGGCCAATAATACCTTGACCTCATTATATTCATAGTTGTGGTCCTTGAAGAGAAATGCTCGCCCAAATGACCCTCATGAAATTCCTCTAGTAATATGCTGACCTGATCTATATTTATGCATCTTAGAAAAACTCCATTAGAGTCTTTTTTAAAGATTATACCATCCACCAAAGCATTGAGAATAGACTAAAATTTTAAATTTATCCTTTTATCTCTATTAAGGTCTTGGGCATACCTCCCTTCTCTCAAGAAGGTTCTCATGTCATGCAACCAATTGTTCTAATTTTCATTATCTACTGGTCACTCATCATGAAATACAAGGGCAACCTTAGAAGGTGCGTCAAATGATGAGACTATTTTATCACATAGGGCCTTTCCTCTTACAAGATTGATAACATTGATGTCAATGTCATATTTCATGACCTTAGTGATCCATCCTTCTCTGTTCTTGCTAATATCCTTTTTCAAAAGAAAATCCTTTAGACTTACATGTGGAACTAATAGTTGGATCCTATTATTAGACAAAAAAATGTCTAAATTTTTTAGAGCCCTTACAACAAAAATGAAATGTCTTTCTACATAGTTGTACCTAATCTCATAGTCCTCGAGTCCTTCATTGAAAAAACAAATGGACTACTCCAAATTTTCCATGTTTAGCTGTGCTAGAAAAATTGAAATACTTGATTTCCCTCCAAGAGTATAGATGATGAAATCCTTTTCAAAATTAGGGTTGACAAGAATGGGAGCTAAAGCAATTTGTTTTTTTTTTAATCTCCTTAAAGATAGCTTTCCCTTCATTGAGCCAACTAAACATCACATTTTCTTTAGTATGGCTATATGAGGTTTAACCATAGTAGCAAGGTTAGGAATGAACCTTCTTACAAAATTGATCCTACCAAGGAAACTTTGTAATAATTTCTTGTGACTAGGGAGTGGGAGAGAGAATTTCCTCCATTCCTTCTAGATCTATGGCTAAGCCATCCTTTGATACAATGTGCCATAATAGATTTCCTCGATTAACAAAAAATAAATATTTGTTCAGATTTAGAGACACACCAGATTCTCAACATTTGAAAAACACTTACTTTAGATGATCAAAGTGTTTTTTTTTGCATGCTTTTAATAAACAATTATATCATCAAGGTATATTAGAAACAAAATGTTCTAATACGCCCTTAAAAGTCATTTCAATTTCCTTCTGGAATGTAGCACCTGCATTGGTTATCCCAAATGCAATTTTACAATAGGGATAAGTGCCCCATTTAGTAATAAATGCAATTTTGTATTGGTTTGATTCTTGGACTAAAATATGATTATAACTTAAATAACCATTTAATAAAGAAAACCTTTCTGAGCCATTAGCTTTAGATAAAAAAATTTCCATAGAAAGAAGGGGATGATGATCCTTAAGAGAATCCCTATTAAAGTCCCTAAAATCTACTCAAAATCTGATTTCTCCATTCTTCTTCCTAATAGTGATGCAGTTAAGCTCGAAGGATCCAATAAAGGACTGTCAAAACTTGCAGCCAACAACAAGTCAAAAAAAAAAACTCAACAACACAGGGATATAAAAACTTATATCAATTCATATTCATTTTCAGATTCAATTACATGCAACATGTGGGGTTGTAAGGCCTTCTTGGTTAGGGCCAGAACAACAAAAGTATCACAAGATCTCACAGGATCCAACATTCCCAATCTACTCTATAGCTAAGTGGAAGAAACCATATCTAAACTTATGCTCTCAATCCTTCAAGCAATCTGCTATTTTTGTCTACCCACTTACAACTATCTGTATCAACTTACAATCTTCAACTTATAGCTTACTATCCACAATCCCATTTCTCTGGTCTCCTTCCCCTTATGTCTCTCCTAAACATCAACCTAGACTATCTTTTATATACACTTTCCATAAGTCGGTATTACAATTGAATATTATAAATAAACCCAAGTCGGCATCAAGAACACACAACCAACTTGTCATCCATCAGTCAACCTCTGACAACTATTAAATTTGCATAGGAGAGTGAACCAAACAAGATATAGGTCCTCACATCCCCCACACACAATAAAAAATTAAATGCACCAGTCGACCAACCCAACATATAGCATAAACCCCTTCGGTCATCAAGAACACCGAAAATAGACCACTCAGTGAGAGGCAAAACCGAGCTGAGCTCCACCAAACAAACACCACTGAGCAACACGTCACTGAGACTGAGAAACTAGTCACCAAGATTGAACTACAAGTAACCGAGTCAACAAGTAACCGAGCACTCCAAAAAGGAACTCCAAGGCAGTTACCGACCAGATTACCGAGCTCCCAAGCAACAAATCAACATCAAACCAAAACATTTTTTTGGTGACACAGGATTTCCAACTACCCCAAGATGCTCCTGCATCAGACACCTAGGTGCAAAAAGATGTTCTCAGAAGCTGGAAGAACATGTGTTGGGATTCAACACATAGATCCCAAACTAGTTCTTGATATACATGTCCTCCAAGTCCTCAACCAACACACTCTTCCGTTGATTCTTCTCCTGCTTCCTTTTCCCACTAGTACTCCCTGAAGTACCATCAGATTTATGAATTTTGATTGTCTGCACCAACCCCTAAAACCCTCTTAGATCTTCTACCAATGCTCAAGTTCCTCATTCCTTTGTATTCACCCTTCAAAGGAATCAACGTAGACTTTTGTCCATCTTCTATCATGCTGCCAAGGTCTCCCAAGTAAAACATGACAAGAACTCATCTCCACAATGTCACATAATAATTCATCTCTATAAACACCAATGTGAAAAATCACCATGCACTATTCTTTCACTTCTACTGCATGACCATCTTGTAACCAACTTATCCTATAAGGACAAGGATGCCTCAACCTTTTCAAACCAAGTTTCTGAACCATCTCCTCAACAACTAGGTTGTTAGTACTTCCTCCATCAACAATCACCTTACAAATTTTACCACCAAAATTACACATAGTCCTAAACAAGTTATTCCTCTGACAAGAATCAACTTGCTTCAAGGGCAACAACGTTCTCCTAAGCAAGAGAGTCACACCTTCCACCTCAGGTTCATTCTCAACAACCTCATTCACCACAACATTTTGGTGACTACCAAACTTCTTATCTGCATGGGGACATTCAAATGAATGATTTCCTTCTTCACCATAGTTGTAACAAGTACCTCTGAATACACCTCTACCTGTTCTTCTCCTCGGTTCAACAGGTTTTGGTTCATCTTCAATTTTTAGTTTATCTTTTACCGACTATTCTTGCTTCTCTTTCCCCTAGGAATTACCATGACATCTTCTTTTCAACCTATCTTCTACCTTCAATGCATATTGATAAGCATCCTCTACCAAGTCAATGTTCAACATACTAATCTCATCGTGGATATTGAATCTCAAACCATTGATAAACCTCACCACCTTTTCCTTATAAATCTCTCTATGCCCAAATCGAATAGTCAACTTTTAGATCTCCTCAGTATAATATTCCATAGTCATCTCCTTCTGCTTCATATTCTACAACTTCTTAAACAACTAAAGTTCATAGTCGGAAAGAATAAACTTAGCCTTTAGCTTTGTCACCATCAACCTGCATCGATTAATCTTCATCTCACCTTCTTCTTCTATGTCCCTCTGCAACTCTTTCCACCATAAAGCAACATGTACCCTCAACTTGGTCTATGCCAATCTCACTCTAAGTGGATCTTCAATGTATTCCAGCTCAAATTAGTTTTCTAACTCACCGATCCAATCAATCAAAATCCTCAGGTCTCAATGTAGCTAAAAATTTGGACACTCCACTCGGTAAATTATACTCAACCAAGCTCTAGATCTCTACAACCGATCATACCTGTCTCCTCTAGATCTCTCCATCTCATTGGTTCTTTTATCTCCACTAGATCCAGCAGCTTCAAAGTCTTTAGTATCTTCTTCATAACCATCATCTATTCTCGGTCCTCTATGTAATCCAACATTTTTGATACCTTCGATGATTTTATTTTGTATTGTCCCTATCTGAGATCTAAATCTTTTTGTTATCCTTGCTTCCACCTGCTTAGAAAGATCCGCAATCACCCTAGGGTCCAATCTTCTCGGAGGCATCTCTCCAGATCTTTGAAAATCCTAAGCTCCATAAGAAATGAAACAACTCTGATACCACTTGATGCAGTTAAGCTTGGAGGATCCAATAAAGGACTATCCAAACTTGCAGCAAACAACAAGACAACAATGAAAACTCAACAACACAGGGATATAACAACTTATATCAATTCATATTCATTTTCAAATTCAATTACATGAAACATGATGGGCTGTAAGGACTTCCCAGTCAGGGCCAAAATAACAAAAGTATCACAAGATCTCATAGGATCCAACATTCCCAATCTACTCTATAGTTAAGTGGAAGAAACTAGATCTAAACTTGTGCTCGTAAGCCTCCAAGCAATCTACTATTTTTGTCTACCCACTTACAACTATCTGCATCAACTTACAATCTTCAGCTTATATCTTACTATCCACAATGTCCTTTCTTTGGTCTCCTTCCCCTTCTATCTCCCCTAAACATAAACCTAGACTCTCTTTTATACACACTTTCTACAAGTCAACATTACAATTGAATAACATAAATAAACCCAAGTCAACATCAAGAACACAAAACCAATGTGTCATCCATCAGTCGGCCTCCAATGATCGTTAAATATGTATAGGAGAGTGAACCAAACAATATATAGGTCCTCACATCCCCCACACACAATCACAAATTAAATGCACTAGTCGTCCAACCCAACATATATCATAAAATCTGTCGGTGATCAAGAACACTGAAAATAGACCACTCGATGAGAGGCACAACCAAGCCGAGCTCCACCAAAAAAACACTACCGAGCAACAAGTCACCAAGATTGAGAAACCAGTCACTGAGACCGAACCATGAGTAACCGAGTCAACAGGTAATCGAGCACTCCAAAAAGGAACTCCAAGGAAGTTACCGACTAGATTACCAAGCTCCCAAGCAACAAATCAACATCAAACCAGAATATGTTTTTGCTGACACAGGATTTCCAACTACCCAAGGATGCTCCTGCATCAAATAGGGACAAGATTGACTACCCATAAGGAATTAATAATAGGAAAAATCTATGAGTTTGGCCAACTCTTTTCTCATTAAGGGTTCAATCTTGGGGTTGACTGGCCTCTGATTTTTCCTAACAAGGTTTGCATTAGGATTTAATGATATGGTATGTTGAGCTAAACTGGGGTCAAACTATTTCATATTTTCATAATTCCAAGCGATTGCATTATTATATTTTTTACAAAGATGGGTGAAAATATCTTCTTCAGTTTTAGAGCATACCTTTTCCAAGCTGAGTGTCTTTCCATCAACAATTATGATTGACTTATAATTGCCTTTCCTTGTAGCCAAGTTCAGACTTTTGATTCTTTCTTGATCATCAGAATTGAATATGCCCTCCAAGGTGACTATGCATTTAGGTAGATTGTTGGAATTGAGATGCATTATTTGATCTCCATATTGGTTTTGAAGCATGGACTGATTTTTAGCAGAAAAGTCTTCTTGATTTTGTAAAAAAATGACAATTTATAGATTTGAGTCGAATACTTGTCAATTTGTTTGGTTGTCTGGGACAAGAGGCCTCACAAAGAGCTTATCATGTTGGTCCTTTATGTCTACAATATGTGCTGGTATATTACAATAAGCACCAATTGGTGCAAGTTTGTTAGGATTTTTATTTTGATTCCTAGGAACACTCTGAATGTTGAAGGCTTGAAATCCTTCAATTAAATCCTAAACATTGTGTTTGTATGACTTGAAAATATATTTCTTTGTCGTGTATTGATTTATGATCTAATTGACAACCAACTCACTATCTTCAAAGACTTGCAAGGATTTGATCCCTTTCCTTTGTTCAAGTTGGAGACCTTGAATCAAGGCTTCATATTCAACCATGTTGTTAGTGCATCTAAAGTGGAGCCTGAAGGAAATGTAATCTTTCTCACCACTAGGAGAAAGAATAATTACACCAATACCTGCACCATTTTTGTTTCTTGATCCATAAAAAAAAATGTTCCATAACCCACTTCTATCTCCTTTCTTTTTCAGAAGGTTGGGGATATGAGAGTTCTCTTCATGTATTCAATAGGTGCCATGATCAATCTCTTTAGCTTCTTGTAGTGGACCCAAATAGAAAGCATTATACCATTCATTTAAAAGATATTAGGAAACTCCTTCAAAAGAGTAGTATTCTCACAAATTATGCATTCTTCTTCTTCATCACAGAATGTACAATTCATGTTTATGGAACTAGGAATTTAAGGCTCTATATGATTGATGGCCAAAGATTCTACCTCAATGGAAGATCTTATTCTCTATCTAGTTCTAAAAAACATGTGGGACCAATCAAATTTTATGTACCCACCTATTTTAGCAGTTAAATCCCTAGACAAAAATATGACAAAGTGTGTAGGGAGGTCTATAAATGATATATCTCACAAGACAATGCAACCAGGGCATGCATGCAAGTTCAATTTTAAATCTCTTAATACCCCAACTATTTGGACATAAGTGTCATCTAATTGGACACCTTATTTAGTCAAAGGTTCATATTTTATGCCTAGAAGATCATAAATCTTCTTGGGCATGACTGAGCTAAAAGCTCCTAAATCTATCACGCAATTATGAACTAATTTATCTCTTATGATTAAAGAGAGATAAAAGGGAGGTGGTTTAAATTTATGACTTATATTTTCTTCCTCCTGGGGCTGCACTAGGCTTGTTGAAGTTGATGTTCCACTTGATGTTGCTGAACCCTCTGATCTTTTTATACTTTCTAGCTCTTCCTGCAACAAATCTCACTGAGGTAGAATTGAAAGGGCATCCCACATAGACACATTAATATTGGTCTTCTTCATTTGATCCACTATGTTGAAGGAGATTTTTTCTGACTTTGTATAATCCTTAGAAACTACAAGGTTTGATCTTGATGTAGGAGAAGCTTAGGTTCCTCTGGCTTTTTGCTACTATGATTTGTATTCTGATTTGGGTCTGGGTCAACAACCTTTTCTGGTGTCTTTAAGGTTTTTCTATGTATAATCGCTTGTGAAGTTGAATATTGAGCTATTATAGAGGGTGAAATGCTTTCTACTTCTCTTTTTTCCTCTAGTATTATGTGCAATAACATCATTTCTCTCATGATTGACACTACAAAAATCTTCTTGTTGATAATTCATAAAATTAGAGTCCCCTTGCAAATGGGCTTGATATCGACCATTAGAATTATTTACATCATATTTCTTCCCTAAAGTTGTTTGTTCCTCTTGCACCACTAGAGTTTAAGAAAAATCTCCTCTTTGACATGCACCTTGATCGTGAGACTGATTGCAAGGGGAACACCATTCTTTCTCTTGATAAAGATTGTTTTGCACTAGGACAAGTGCCTTTGTTTGATTTAGAATTGAAGGCGATATATTATTGAAATACTTAGTCTAGCTCTATGGATTTTGCACTTTATGTGGTGATCTATTTGATTCATAATTCTGATTATAAGGTTGATAAGGCCTACTTCCTTGGGCTTGTTGTCTTTCTAGTGTCACTCCCTTGTATCAAATATTCTACAACCCAAGGTTAAAGTCATTTTTAATGGTCTTTTGTTCTTTCATCATGGCTTGCATCATGTTTTTTAGTTCATCTAACTCATTGGAAGATGTGGAGGCTAGTGAAGTAGCAATGAGTGGTTGGCTTGTATACACAACCATAATAAGAGCCACCATAGGTTTTTGTGTAGGAATATCTAGAAATAGAGGCATTGTAGGCCTTGGAGGTAGTTTCCGATCTTGTATTAAATAATTTTTAGCCCTTATAGCTTTGTCATATATAGATAGTAGAGTATCTCCACCCATTGTCTATATTGTAGTGGATATATCATAGTTGAAAGCTCTAAGATAATGAAAGAAAGAATTACCAGGAGATGGATTCAATAAAGGATCAATTCTATCCCATGTCTTCTAAAATGTATAGTTGAAAGATGTCATGAATTCATGGGGCGCCCTCTTGATTGTAGTCAATTTTTCTAGAAGTGATAAATGATCATTTTTTTCCTTCAAAATGCTTGCATAACCTTTCACCTAGCTCATCCTAATTATTGATAGAGCTGTGTGGTATCCTTTATACCATTGCAATTTTTTTCCTTTTAATGACGAGGCCAAAAGTATGACATTAACATCATCCTTTGTGATACCATGAATGTTACATACATTTGAAACTTATTGAATGTGCTCTATAGGGGAAATAGAAGTTTCACCAACAAAATTTGGTAAATTTTTTAATGGAGCCATTGGTATATCATGCATTTGGGACAATATGAGAGGACTAGCACCATTAAAGGTACAAAACACTTGATTCCCAGGGACAACCATGCAAAATAATGGTCTATTCAAATGAGTAGATGGGACCCTAGGTTGTAATGATCTAATAAATGGAGGAGTAGAAATAGATCTAGGGGATGGAGCAGTTGTTTCTATACCCCTTACTGGTGATAAAGAGAGTCTACTTCTTCTTCTAGGTGCTGAAAATAAGAGTTTAGTATAGTGAAAATTACCTCTAGAAGATGTCCTTAATTGAATTTTGGCACGAACTACAACAAATCTGGTTTGAGAACCAAAATGTAGAGATGAAGTCACCAAGTGCTTGAGTTTGAGCCTCTTGAAGGCTAAGATGCTAGGTTCAGCACTAGTTCCTCAACATAAATGTTGAAATTATTTATTTGACACCATCCAACCAGTAGGTCTTCTTGAACAAACTTAAAATCTAGTCCCACCAGGAGTGCCAAAATCTGTTGTCACAAAAGCTTGCACCCTTGCTTGGCGTATAAACCCCAAGAAGCCTTGTGAAATAGTGATTCAACCTCCAAGTGAGGGACTTGCACATGTGAGGGTGAATCTTTGGAGAAGGCCAACTTCCTTTCCAATTTGAGAGTAATATTGAACCAAACCAACACTTGAAATTACTTCTAGCCTATTCTAACAACTTGCAGAGAAAAGGGGAAGAAGGAATACAAAAATATACAAGGGGAGTTGATACACCATATTGAAACTTTTATCTCCTTATAACTATGACTGCACAAGACCTCAATAAAACTACCCACAATACACAATTTCCTCATTTTATCAGCTCGTAGAACAACATGAAAGTTAATAGTATGGTGAGAGACAAACATGGAAACAATTAGGAATGTTAGGAGAAGAGATATTTTGGTTATGTGGATCACTTGTAAATATGACAAATAAAGGTATATCCAACATGATAATAGGATCATACAAATTGGGAACAAATAAAACACATCCAAATAAGAAGACAAGTAGAATTGTACAAGATATTTAGACTTAGAAACAAGTAGACAATAATTTCATTATTTAGTAAGGCATGGAAAGTTACAATTATAGAAAAACACAATAATGTAGAAGAAACAAGAAGAATATCCAAAAATATGTATATAAATTACCTTTATAGAGTAGCCATAACCAAGGATTTCAATGGGTTCCAACTCTAAACTAACCAAAGTAAAGATTACAAAATGACATATTCATATATCATATTACAAAGTAATCCTTACTTGTATATATGATCCATGAAGTGACAAAAAGAGGCCAAAATAATGCATCTAGTAGATGGAAAGGACCCCTTCAAGTAGTTACTAGGAAAGGGGATGCACTGGAATTGCGTCTACATGCCAAAAAATGTAGTTTTGACATTAAATTTTCTGTCGGGGTAGAAAACACACAACATTGACTCATTAGAGAGGAATCAAGAATGTCACCCTGATAAGAGAAAGATGAAACAAAATATTTTGAAGAGACATAAAAAAATGTACCCCCGACAACCAGTTGTCTCTTCGACCAATGAAGTGGATCCCACATCCTTTGGAAAGTCCATCAGAGAGACAAGAAATATCTCTCCCTAATGGATGCCATCTTTTTCATTAGAGATAGTGAAACATAACTCTAGCCGACTTGTATGTGTCTTGTCGATGTAAACAACACAACATTTTTCACCAACGTCCATCAGAGAGACGCTGGAAGAAGTCTTGGCGATGACCAACTATCTTGCTGAGCAAAATGTTAATGCAAAAAAAAGAACATGTTTTCTGCTAGTCCTCTGTCGGATAAACATAGAAATAACTCTTCCTAACTAAGGAACATCTCATCGATGGGAAAAACTAGTGTTGTATGACCCAGTGTAGAATACACACAATGTTATCAAAAAAATGTTGAAAAAAGCATTGAATTTACCAAGCCTATGACAAGAACATACTGCATTAAGCCCATAAAAAGTGTCTCAGATCAGTTATCTATGATGGACTAATGGTGGCAAAAATAGACAACAGTATGTACATATGGGATGAGAATTTACTATGTGGATAGTGATATAGATTATGATGGGTATTTACAAAATGGTAATCGATCCATGCAAAAATAGAATCCTAATAGGTGTGGAAGCTAATTTATTTTATAAATAGCACCTATTTCTAGGTTTTCATCATTTTCTTTTATTGCACTTTTTGCATTTATTTGTATTTTTCTCATTTTTCAATTTTTTTGTTTATCACCTTTGGATTGGGATTTAAGCGTGGAACTTAAAAAGATGCATATTGTTGATGGGATCCTCTAAAAACTCTTCTTTTGATGTTGATAACTGATAGGCTCCTAACCCATAGGAAATAATAATTACATAAGGACCGAGGTAGTTCAGTTCAAACATCCCCTTCTTTCCTCTATCTTGTTGATTCTTGGGGTTCTCTATGAGGACTAGGTCTCCCACCTCAGAAGTATGAGGATTTACTTTGTGATTGTAGCTTCAGGACATTCTTTGTTGATAGTCCTTCAAATGATCAAAATAATTTTGTTGTCTCTCCTCCAGTAGTTCCAATTCTTGAAGTCTCGATACACAATATTCCTCATTTGGAATGAGCCCTTTTAGTGATACTTTAAGAGAGGGCAACTTAACCTCAATGGATAAGATATCTTCAAATCCATAAACTAAGGCAATGGTGTGGATCTTTTGGGGGTTCAAAAGGATGTACGATATGACCATACGACAAGATTTAGTTGGATATGCCAATCACAATTGGCATCAATGACCGTCTTCTTCAAAATTCTCAAGATTGTTTTGTTAGAAGCTTCAACCTGACCATTTCCTTGGGTAGTATGGTGTGGAGAAATGGTGATGGATATGAAATCTATCATAGAGCTCCTTCAAATCCTAATTTTTGAATGGTATCCCATTATCTGTGACAATGGAAATAGGGATTTTATAATGGAAAATTTTGTAGTTCATAATGAATGAGACTATTTGTTTTCCTATAATAGTGGTGAGGGGAACAAATTTAATCCACTTTGTGAAATATTTAGTAATGGTAATATTAAATTTATGGTCGTTAGATGAAGTGGGTTGGATCTTACCACAAGGGTGAGTCCCCATAAAAAGAATGGTCATGGAGTTGTTAGGGGCTGGAGCTCTTCTGCAAGTGCATGTATTAGATTCCAATATATTTGGCAGTTCTTATATTTATGAACAAACTGATGTGAATTTGTATCCATAGAGGGCCAATAAAAACTCATACAAATTATTTTCTTAGCCAAGGCCAAACCACTAGAATGTGTTCCAAATATACCTTTGTGTACTTCCCTTAAGGTAGTTTAAGATTCTGCATGCTCAAGACATATGAGAAGAGTACCGTCAATACCTCATCAGTAAAGGGGTATTGGCTATGATGGTCTTATGAGAGGCTCGGAAAATAAAGGTTCCGTGTTGGTTGTTTGACAAGTCAGGTGGTAAGATATTATCCTTAAGATAAGTATACAAATTTCCATGCAAAGGAGAATTAGGTCCAATTATGTGACAAATGATACTGGTTTCAAGATCATAGGCAAGGAGAGAAAGTTTCTCCACCAGGAACTCATAATGGGATTGATTTTATTCTATATCAAGGCGAGAAGCAATAGTAGCGATATCATCCACTCCTTTGTTATTTTATCTTGGTATCTAATCAAATGTGACCAAAGAAAAATATTTCTTAAAGCCACCTACCATACGTTTGCATGGCATCAACTTTTGATCCTTAGTCTGATACATGTCATTCACTTGATTGATCACTAGCTAAGAATCTCCATATACATTTAGTTTTTTTACCTTTCATTACAATGCCATATTTAATCTTGCGACCAATGCTTCATACTCTTTGTAAGAATTTTCCAATAGTAATAACAACCCAAGATCTATAGGCTAATGAATAACACAAAGACAAGATATATAAGATATAAAAGAATAAATTGTATTCTCCTCGATATTCAATAACTGAACTGCAGTAGATAATCAATTGATAATGAATGAGTACAATATAGATGTGCCTGCTTATATAGACAAGGAAATATGAGTACATGATAAGAATAAAATAGCTTATATCCCATACAAGGTGGAAGCACATTTCCACCAAAGATGGATCATACTCCATTGTGCAATGAAGTTTGTGCAATAACGTGAGGATGATAAGTGATAAGTGCACTGAAGGCAGAGATAAAACAAAGTGAAATTGTGATAACAACTATCACCACCTAAAGTGGAATTTATCCTACACCATTTTCTAATAACAGTACAAACTCCTGGGTGTATAAAATGCAAACTACTATGCGTGCATTATCCCATGTAAGATTAAGTAAAGTGTAATTAGTGAATATTTAATTACACAAAGCCCCCCCCCCCCCCCAAGTGCAACTTAGGGGAATGCACTTAATCTCACATTACTAAATGAAAATGAAAGATGAGTCTTGTCTACAAGGCCATGTTAGGTACCCATGTACAATATGAAAATGTAATGCAATGAAATATCTCATAAAGTAGAGAAAGTGAGAAAACCCAATGGCAAAAAACTCCTCCCCCCCAAAAGAGAGATGAATACATAAAAGAAATATAAAAGAAGTATGAGAAGGAAAAAATCCCATGTGAGGAAAAAGTCCCCCATAAGAGAGATGAAGAGAGACAAAATATCCCCCCTTAATGTATAATGCACATTAGTGATAGATGCTCCAAGCTAAATGTTGAAGCTGGTCCATGAACATGGAACAACGTTCCTCCCCTTAGGAAGGAAAAATACCATGTGTATGAGATATGCCTTCCCAATTTGTAGGAAGAAACCTCAAGATGTATGGTGTCTCTGAAATTTTCTCAAGTGTCCTCATGTCGTTACTATAGGCTGACCTTTCCAAGTTAGGTGTATTGGTCCACCCTACTAAAAAGGACAAGTTAGGATCTAATGAGGATGGATTTAGAACATGTTCTGAAGACCCAAGTGGCTTTTCTAAAGATAAAGAGACCTTCAATTTTTGTACATAAGGATCTACAATTATTTCAACCTCAAAAGACCGATCATGAGGAGAATGGACAAAAGGGACAGAGTGTTCGCTCACAAAAACTAAAGAATGATCATCCTCATCAAAGAGAAGATGCATATCATCAATTATTTCTCCCATATCTACAATGTATGATTCCACAAACAAATATACAATGTTTGTCAAGTAGTCATCTCTTGAAGCTGTATCTGGAAGACAAGCTTTACCCAACTGTATTGAATTTCATGGAGCTATCACTGCAGAAATGTATGCATATGGAAGCAACTAATGATGTGACCTTTTCCTTCAACTGTCTGAAGGATCCCCCATAAATGAATTTGATGAATCAAGAGTATGTTGAGCCAAACAAGGTCTAGTGGAAGAAGATAAAGAAGAAGTATCCTCAAATGTAAATGGACTCAATAAAGGTGTAATCCTACAAGTTACGGTTGAGGTAGAATAATAATCTAAGTCATGAACATCACTATCCATAATTTTTGAAGGAAGAGGAGTAGAGGCCAAGATAGGAAACATTTTCTCAAATTGAACACTCCTCTCTATGAAAATATCACGTGTCTCAAGATCCATAAGTCTAAATGCCTTAACACTCTTAGGATATTCAATATATGTGCAAGGCCTACTTTGAGGTTCCAATGTCTTTCATTTCTATGGAGGTATACATGCCCAAGCTAGATAACCAAAGATTCTAAAGTGTTTCATAACCGGTTTTCTACCACACCAATCCTCAAAGGGAGTGATTCCATACAAGACTTTATGAGGAACTCGATCTTGGATGTGAGTGACACAACTTATAGCTTCTAACCAAAATTACTAATCAAAAGACCTAGCATGAATCATGCATCTAGCTATTTCCTTAAGAGTTCTATTCTTCCTTTCTGCAACACCATTCTGCTATGGAGTGTACGCAATTGAATGTTGAAGATCAATCCCTTCAAGTGTGCAAAAGTACAAAAGTCTTGTATTCACATATTCCCTTTCATTATCTGTTTGTAGAAAATTTATGGACCTCCTGATTGCTTCTCAATGTGAGCCTTGAAGGTGAGAAACTTGTCAAACACTTCACTCTCGTGACCAAGAAATTAGACACACATAAAGAGAGAATAATCATTAATGAATGTGAGGACATAATGAGCCTTGCTAAATGATGGCACTAGAAAGGGATCTGTTATATCATTGTGATCCAACTCAAGAACAATTAGTTCTCTCCAAGACTTATCCTTATCAAACTTCTCTTCTAGATGCTTGCCCATTGAATAAATTGAACATGCACCCTTAGAAAACTTGATTGTAGGTAGACCTTTGACCATGGTCTTGGAGCTAGGCTGCTGAAGATAGCGGTAAGTAAGATGTCCAAAGAAATCAAGACATCCAAATACATCAATTTCTACATCATCATGGAGTTTCAAATGGATCATGAGGATGGCTAGAAGTGCCCTTTCCACCTTAGGTTTGGTATATTTTCCTTGTTATTTTTAGATCTATCCATTGAAGCTTCATATTTTCATGTTTACATCTTGGATCTATGATTATTTGCATCCACTCAATCATACATTGATTGAATTTACATGCTAGGGGTTTCACTCTATCACACATAAGGTTAGATCTATGCATTTTCTCATGCATTTTAGCTTATTAGAAATTTATCCATCCTAACAACTATCTATGGAAGTGGGAATCACCAAAAAAGGGGGTTGACCAAGGCAAACCCCTATACAACCACACACATAAATATTTTCCCATATTTGTAGGTCCCAACAGTTCAGATTCAGATGGAAATTCAGGGACACCTTTTGGAAGCAGTGATAGAGTAACCATGCAATTTTGAGCAGAAAAAGTCCAGGAATAAGTTGAGAGTTTGACTTGTTCATGGGTACAAGTCAAAATATGACATGTTCCTGCCAAAAATCTTTGAAATTTATAGGATATACAACTATTGGTTCTAGTTTTCCAGATCTAGAGTTACAACAGATTCTGAGTCTCCGACAGTTGTAAAATCCAGATTCAAAGTGTCATTTTCACATCATATTTCCTGGTGCACTTGTTCTTATCCCTCTTTCCTTTCATTTAATTTCTTAGATCAGATTTTTCATTTACATCTCTATGTCATTATCTATTTGGAATCCAATAAAACACCAACCCTATAAACCCTAGATCCTGTGTTGGCATCCTACATCCCTTGGTTGTGCCAAACAAATTTACCATTGTGGGGTTGGTTTTGTATTCCATATGTATTATAGATCTTGGTGAGTGATCTACATCCCTAGAATTTATCACCGTTTTTTATTATACATAACCATTAAAACATGATAAACAAATTAGATCTACCCTATATAATTCGTTTGAATGTAAATTAGATCAGCAATAATAGAATCATAAAAATACTACTGTGTTCCATGTTGTTGGTTATGTGCAAGTGTTGTAGACTCTGGGACAACCTTTTGATCATCCTCTTGAACCTCTTGTATCTGCTCCATTTTATTTTCATCATGATTAACTTTCAAAAAAGCAAGGGCATCATCATTCATGGTTTTATTAAAAGAGACTTCTTCATTTTCACTTGTCACTTGTTCAGTCTACTTTTTTCAAGTGAAATATCCACCCAACATAGAATATGAGTATCTGCATCTTCATCATGTGAACCTTTCTCATTCTTAAAAGAGTCATCAAAATTACCTTGTGGAGATGAAAAATATTCCTTGCTTGTTGATCCTTCGTGACAACAGTTTTGGGATAGTGTTGCATATGTCTCATTCTCCTTGATTTGGCCATTATTTCTTGATACTTCATGGTGAAGTTTTGTGGAAAAATAATTTGGTAACTTGAATTCTTGATTTAATAAACTTTTAGACCATCTCCTCTTCATTTTTGTGCAGCTTATCACGCTCATATGAATGATCATCAAGATTTTTACTTAAAATATCATTATAATTTGATACATATTAAGCATTGGAGTATAACTAGAAAATGATAATACAAGAAACGAAACATCATTAGAAGGTAAAATACTTGTATCCATGGTTGTAGCATGTACATTTTGACTCCAATTGCGATCTTAAAAGTGACCGATCTAGTACTTTCTATTAGCTGATTGCATAATTTGAAGATTATGCATGTTGTAAAATTGATTGAATGAGATGATTGAAACTAATTTGATGTGTTGAATAGATTTACATAGGGTTGTAGTGGTTGACAACATTCAATCAATTATGTGTTAAAACTTCTATCTGGATTATTGTGTCATTTGCAGTGTTACATCCACATTGTGCCAAGAAAAGAGCCTTGATATGCATCATACAAGGTAGTAATCTCACCAAAAGATCTAATTGTGCCTCGAGATGAGAGATCCAAACACCATAAATAATGCTCTTTTAACATTAAATCATGCGCCATCCTCTTTGAACTTGGAACCCTTTGATACATGAGAAGAAATTGATGATTAAACTGGAAAATAGACTCTTGAGGTGTCATCATAGAAGAGAAATAAAACAATGAATATTGTGCACCCATATTAGGATCAAACTGAATTAAGAATAAATTTTCTAATTCAACCCATGAGAAAATAGAATTGGATGGAGATATCACATATCATTGAAGTGGTACACCTTGAAATGTCCTGACAAATAAATTACAGAATGGAGCAGGAGACTGTTGATTCTACTGGTCAAACTATTGGCCTAGGAAAGGGCACTGGGGCAAGTATGAAGAAAAAATCTATAACAGTGCCCAAGGATTTGATGAATCTCAAGGAGTCTATCCAGAATATCTCTGCTCTAGAAGACGATATTGTTGTGTTCCTCAAGCAACTGGTCTAACCCCTGGTGGCCTATTTTGTGCTGATTTTTTGTTTGTTGGTCTGTAGCCGTTGCTAGTTGTTCCCGCTGGTTGGTCAGCAGTTTGTTTGTGGTTCTTTACTGCTTTATTTATCTTGGGGTTGTGCTGCTTTTTCTTAGCAACCGTTTTATTTTTGGGTGCTTAATGCCTTTCTTCTTCTTGTAAAGGGTTTCAAGGTCCCTTCAAAACCTGTTTTTGTCTTAATCGAAAACAATATCTTCATGTTCAATTTTGAGAAAAAACATTAGATCCTTACAAATCCTTACATGATCTATGACATTTTTTCCACTATTGGGGAAAACAAAGGAATCTTATTGTGTGCATGTAAATGAATCTCATGCAGACCTCTTAGTATACACAAAAGACTACACCCTGAAGTTAGATCTCCCCAAGATCTAACCCATTCTAGTGTGCATGTAACTATGAATACCTTTTGTCGACCCTCCTTCTAGCACCACTTCTATTGACTGCGGTGTTAGCACGATGTAATGATAGAAATTCTGGGATCAGAATCCCTCTCTTGAAAGAGTGATAAATCACTGCCAAGGTTCCAGAAAGCTAGGTCACAATTGTGTTGGAATAGGTCTCAAAAAATTATGTGAATGTTGACAAGGTCAACCTTTATTGATTTGATTGAACAATAGCTAGAAATTGGTTTCTATGGTTGTTTAAGTTTTATTTTAATTTTAATTTTAATTTTTTTTGTCATGGGAATACCTGCAAAATAAACAATTCTAAAGCTACCAAAAACTGAATCTAACTTAGACTAACTATCTTAGATATAAAAAAAACCAAAAGTGAGAGGGTTGAAAGAGATCCTAAAGAAAATTGCGAAAACTACCAATGACAGACATCAACCATTCAAAAATCCAAATTTGCATGGAGAAGGCTAGAATTGATCAAATAACCAAAATATCATAAATTAGAATCTACAATTCACAATATCATGATGGAATCATCTAAGGAAATAATTCTTGTAAAATTTCTCAAAATTCATCAAATTACAAAGCTACACCATCCATGGGCATGAGCAAGATGAACTTATCCTTCAAATCACTCAATGAATTGGTCAAACCAATTTATCCATCACCACAATTGAATTTCTCACAACTAATACCAAATTTTAAATGGCTGAGTAAAATTTCATGAACTAAAATTTTATTCAAATTCACAAAGTTATGACAAATATGAACTTAAATAAAAATTCACACTCAAAATTAGAAATCTCATAATTAGGATTTTTGGACATTTTTCTTAGGTGAAATAAAATAAAAACAAGAGTTTAACTATTCTAAAACACCCCTAAACTATTACATATTGGTTTGATAATATTTGGCACGCATTTACAAAACTCAAAACTTCTCTTACATCCATAGTTTCATTTTCAATCTTGACAAGCTCAACACATTTAAATGCTATTAATCCATATTCAGGAAGATTTTAATAATATGTTAGGTCAAGTTATATTTGACTATCGACCCTCTTATGTCCTACCATTATTGATACAATGTTACCCTTAATGCTGAGGCAAACTACACACTGCTAACACAAAGCATAATTAATAACATCAAAACAATGTTATGCTTTGATGACCTATCTTTCCCTAATGTTGTAAAGGGTTTCAAGTCCCCTAAAAACCCATTTTCACTTAATAAAAAATAACATTAAAACAAACATACAACATAGAAAAAAACTCTAACAAAACTCAAAACTTCTTTAATATTAAGAATTTCATTTACAATCCCTAACAAGCCCAATACATTTCAATGGGTGTTAATCTTAAATTCTATTCACAAGGATTTTGATATTAGGTTAAGACTATTTGTGGGGACCAATTATATTTATTTTTCATAACTATTGTCCATGGAATGTTACCCTTAAAATACCAAGACAAACTATGATTAATGAAAGAATATATGATAAAACTAATTATACAAATATTATATTAGTCGAGCTAAAGGTTCTATAAATTACAATACTACAAAGACAAGGATAAAAACCCTTATACAACTTAAACTTCACTTACAATCACTAAATTGCAATTTTGGATTTGTCAAGTAAAACCAGGTTTAGACACCAAAATGAGTGGCATCATCTTCCTACTAATAGATGGAATTAGAAATCATATCCTGATTTTGATATAATAAGGTTTTGAGTCAAATTCCAATTCCC